>VOQJ01014603.1:41769-55920 GCA_015052665.1 Apistogramma diplotaenia
TTTTGAGTAGTGTGTCGGGAGGGGGGGGGGCAAGAAAACCAGAATTATGTTATGAATTTTACCCAATCCACCGAGGGATTACTATTTTTTACCTCATTTTGCAACAGAGGGGACATTTTATACTTGGCTACCGTGTTTGTTTCCCATGTGCAGATGCGACAAAAGTACTGGCATTCTGTACTTAAGTAGAAGTAGAAGTACAGTGGTACTTTGGTAAAAGTCGAAGTACTGGTTCAACTTCTTTAAAGTAAAAAAGTACAGACTCTAAAATGTACTGAAAGTAAGAAAGAAAAAGCAGCTCATTGCAGGACCTTTCTACCTGCTATTTTTGTGTAAAGCTAACTGAACCTCATTATATATTAATAATGAGAGAATATAAACGTTACCTCGAGCACAACTTATGGACTCGGTCCGACCACTGTAACCCCTGATTATTGCGCTATAAATGATGCATAAGTGATGGGGCTTTGCCTCTTTAATCACCTTGTATGCGATAAGCCCCGGTGATGGAGGATGCGCCACTACGATTGTCTCTTGTGTGTTATTGTGCCTTCATTTAGGCTTAGACCGCTTTGATGTTTGTGCCAAAAAGTGATTTCCGATGTATGCGTGTGCTTTTGTGTGTAATTTTTTGTTTATGTTGGTAAATAGAGTGCAGTTACCATGATTTATGAAGGGCTTATATATAAAATGAAGAAATAACCTTGTAAGAATCGTTATTGTACCTACATTATAATCAATTCAGTGCTTTTTGGTCACTTAAAATATCTTAATAGAACTATGATGTCATATTTGTTGTAATTTCTGCAGCCTTCTGAGCCAGATTTCTGTTTTAAAGGATATTTTTAATGTCAATGACAGTTTTTACCTTGATTAAAAACAAATACACAAAAGTTACTTTGCCAAAAACTGATTGCAGCTTCTACCCTGTGATCGAAATGCTGTTTCTCACTCAAAGTGACTTGATATCACTCATGAGAGATATGTTTGACTTATGTGTCACAGATTTTAGGTCAACAAGCCATTTACAGCCGTTTAAATACAGGCAATCGTTTTCTGACAAATAGCCGAAATCGCTTTTTGGCAAAACACCGGAAATGCAAACTTGTCAGATGTGTTAAACCTAAAGTAACGAGTTTGTTTGAAATTGTAAGAAGTAGAAAGTACCGATATTTGTGTAAAAAAGTAGGGAGTAAAAGTAAAAAGTAATCTGAAACATAAACACTCAAGTAAAGTCCAAATACCTGAAAAATCTACTCAAGTACAGTAATGAAGTATTTGCAAATATTAATGGAAAGTAATATGCCACATTGTTACTATATGCAAGGTACAGCTTTACCTATTACTGACTGGAAGACTTACTTCAGCCACTCAGTGATTCTTGATTCTTTACAGTTGTCTCCTCTGTCACAGGGATTTTTGCCTTTTGTCTAATTTATTATAATTTATAATATTAAAAAAATGCGATAATCAACATTTAATTACCAGTTCATGAAAAATTGGCTTCAGTACAGTTAAAAAAACAGATTCTCAGCTAAATATCTCAAACCTAATTTCCAGCTTTTGTTTGGCTGTGGGCAGGCATACCTACGTCTCAGCACGCTGTTTTACTGTACAGAAGCCACTGAAATGATTTGGAAATGTTCAACTGAAATGAGGTTTTAAGTCTGGATGAAGCCTTCATCTGAACTGCTGCTGCTTTAAAAAATATTTTCTGCTAGCAACCAGAAAATAATTCACAGGTGAAGGCTTGCGTCTGTATACAGATGCATTAGATAAAAGATCTTGACAGGTGAAATCATGGTCCTCTGTACTGTAATTCTCGTGGCAGTACAGAGTGAATGCTCTCTTTGCTCCTCTTGTTTTTTGTTTTAGCCTTCGTGGTACTGATATAGATATGTCTATCGAACTCTGGAGACCGTCATCTGACCAGTTAAAAGCTGAGCGTACCGACTGCTTTGACCACTAATGGGTCTTGAGGGCAGCTGAGTCCAAGTCTGGTTTCCATGGAGACGGGTCTCACCAGGGAGAGGCAGGGCTGAGCGATTGATCTGATCTGCTGTGTGTGCGTGTTTGTTTGAAAAGACACATATGGCCAGGTCTCTGCTCTCTATTTCACAGCCAAAGCTGTGCGGCCACCCTCCTCCTCCTCCTCCTCCTCCTCCTCCTCCTCCTCGTGTTTGGTTGACTGACAATAAAAAGAGATTACACTGAGATTAATGACGAGTCTAATGAAGCCGGTGGACAGAATTTCCTGTAATTTACTTGAAATAAAACTTTCAGGATGTATATGCATCAGAAATTGATTATTAGATGTTACTTCCATGTTGAGACATATGCCAATCTAATATATATCTCAGTTACAGATATTACAACCTCTGGCTAATTTTGACAATCAGAAAAGATCTGCATGCAAAAATGCCAATCAAGTTGAAATCTGCAATCATACCAGTGTAAACTGAACATTTTTCCATGCCAGCTTGTGTTTCTGTGTCGACTGTCCGTCCCTGTAGTGTCGGGCTGTTAGATGCTTTTGGTTAAGACGTTTTCAGCAAGTCTTAATGTCTCACATCGACTTTCCCTTCTCCCAACCCTCCAGATGGCTTCAACCGAGTCGCGGCTCCAGCAGCAGCCCTCGCAGAAGGATGCGGCCGACCAGAACTTTGACTACATGTTCAAGCTGCTGATCATTGGCAACAGCAGTGTGGGGAAAACCTCCTTCCTGTTCCGCTACGCGGACGACTCCTTCACATCCGCCTTCGTCAGCACCGTGGGCATCGACTTCAAGGTCAAGACCGTCTTCCGCAATGACAAAAGGATCAAGTTGCAAATCTGGGTGGGTAAATTCATGATGCATCACACCGTGGTTTTGACACACGCTGCAGTATTTGTACTAGGCAAAAATACGGCCTAAATAACAGGTTTTGTTGCATTACTCGGAAGGAACACGTTAAGTATTTCACCCCTTGCCCTCTTGCGTCTTGTTTTGTTTTATTTCTCAAACTGTGGTTTGACAGTTGTGCAAGTTTAACTTGTGAATTTTGCAAGTGTAAAAAGCACAACTTCCTCATGTCTTACAGGCATTCATATCTGCTAAGTGTAAACAGATGCATAAAGTAGATGGTTGGTGGAATAATGGTTTATTATTTGAGGAGGGGACGGGTGTGAACCCAAAGAGAGAGGAGAGCTGGGGTTTTTTCCTTTTCGAGAAAGAGGGAACTTCCTCGGCTAAAGGCATTCCCGATTGCGGGTTGTAATGTTCTCTTCATTTAAATATAAAATGTGTTTGGACAAAAAAAATAATTCTAACTCTAAACTGCAGTTCCACTTAAAAATACCCGGACCCCTCGCTGGGTCGGCAGCAGACCGTATGAACTGGACGGGGGCATTCGGCTCCCGTCCAGTTTGCTTTTCCATTAAAAATAGTGCTTGCACTCACACATGTTATGCATAATAACAACCATACGTGCTTAGAGACTTAGACTGCAGAGGCAAAGCAGACAGGAGAGACATTTTCTCAGGGTGCTGAAGTGCATCAATGAACTCACCACAATATCCTCATCAAAGCACATTTCCATTTGTGTTGCGCCATGCTTTCAAACTAGCTGCACAAGCTGATGAATGATCTTTTTTTAGTTTCACAGCGACATGGGGGTGGGGGGGGGACTTCCTGAAGTCTGACCTGCATAGGCCCATCTGCTCAGTGCCCTCCTCAGTCCTGCTGGCTACCGTAATTACTGCAGCAGCACTAAACTGCTGTACACCAAATAATTAAGCTCGCACTGCAGCGGCGATATGGGTGTTCATGTTTTTCATTGCCAAATTGTATGAATTAGTGTAAGTTACAGCTCAGTAGAATTGAGCTGAGAAGGCACAGTGATAATAAGGCCTCTCGTTCGGTGGTAGCAGGAGTGTGGACACAAATTCCGTTTACCAGTAAGTGGGTCCTGTGTTTCCGAGGCTGAGAAAGCAAGAGCATTCATCTGAAATTGTTGCGTAATGTATTTCATATAGAGTCTGATGCAATGTGTTGTGTGCAGTATTTATAGCAGGCAAGGTACTGTGATGGTATCGTGACTTAAACACCAAACAATACAATAGCCCCGCAGTTGGATTAAGACATAATGTTTGTTGAGACCTACAGGTGTTGCCATGAGTATTTTATCGTCTGCCTTCACACACATATGAAGTTGAGTAACATCACATCCTTAATCCATAGGCTTTAATGTGATGTCGGCCCACCCTTTGCAGCTATAACAGCTTCAGCTCTTCTGGGAAGGCTTTCCACAAGGTTTAGGAGTATTTATGGGAATTTTGTCCAAAACGTCTTGGTATGCTGAAGCATTAAGAGTTCCTTTCACTGGCTGAGCGCAACGCCTTAAAAACAACCCCACACCATAATCCCCCCCTCCGCCAAGCTTTGCACTTGGCACAGTGCAGTCAGACAAGTACCGTTCTCCTGGCAACGGCCAAACCCAGACTCATCCATCAAGGCCACATGAGGTTTGGAGGTCTGTAGTGATTGACTCTGCAGAAAGTTGGTGACGTTAAGTTGTATTTCTTGTTCTGTGGATTCCTTGAAGAGGAACTGTTCTTGTAACCAACCCAAAGGCTTCCTATCGCCATGGCTCAAGCTGAGCACCACTTGTTTTAGAGAAGGGTGAAAGCACACCGCTGTTAAATAAGAGATATAGTAATAGTTTTGTCTAGATTATTTCTTTTATTTGGCCCTGTGACATGCTGGCGACCTGCCTTGGGTGTGCCCTGCCTCTCGCCCAATGTCAGCTGGGACAGGCTCCAATCAGACCCTAAAAAGGATAAGGGGAAGAGGATGGATGGATGGATGGATGGATAGATATTTCTTTTTTTCACAATCATAAGGAGCCATAATTGTAATTTAATTGAAATTTTAATTGCACAGCCCTACCTTTAGGGGACATCCTCTCTAGCTGCAAAAAGAAGTTAAATTAAACTGAGCTCTATGAAAGATGAGCCCTGCTTCTCATTTGATTTATGACCTTATTATCCTATTCAGAGTAAAACGAAGGGGTTGAAGTCTGTAATAAAACTGGGTTAAGACATGGTCATGGTGACATTGTAAGGCTCTGTGTTACAGTCTGCCTCGTGTCTTTTCCGTTCCTGCTTGGATATTCTCCAGGTGCCAAACTCTAGCTTGTAAGGTTAAATGAGCCTAAGCTGGGTTGGATGCGAGTGTGAACTGCTGCCTGTCTCCATGTTAGTCCTGTGAAAAACGTTAGGATATATCATCCTCCGCTGTTGACTTGACTCATGTGATTTTTTTTTCCCTTTTTGTTCTCATTTTAAAATCCCACCTTTAGAGAAATATAACTGGTATCCTTAAATAAATATGCCAAGTGCTGAGACAACACTTTTTACACTTACTGTGTAAGGAATTAGCTTGATTAGCTCCACTGACAGCTCTATGAAAAAAGTGAACTTTGGAATGTGTTGTACTATAAGGTGTATCCCAGCAACCCCTCCTTACCTCACACTGCGCTACAAAATCCTGTCGATATGCAGGTATACTGGTCAAACAGATGATTCATTAGAACCAATAATCTGTGAGCCACTGCACGATCTACAAACAGTGACCAAAATGAATCAGCAGCAGAAAACACGCCACACCAAAACACACAGTAACCTGCATGACTAAACATGTGTTTCTCATAATTGGCATTCAGTGTCGATGGTGTTATTATAACAGCTGGTGAGGAGGAATAAAAAAAAATAACAGGAATGACTGTAGACTTTCTGTTCCGTACACTTTTAGTGGGTTTTTAGCGAAGCAGCCTTGAAGTACTGATGGATGACAAAGAAACCTGGTATTTCCTGGGCTCAGGAAGCAGAGGAAGTTCCTTATCAGCCTCTTACTGGGGCATAGTGAAGATATACTCCAAGTGCAGCCGTGTATTTAAAGGGTGTGGGAGCAGCGGTCTTAAAACAAGTCCTCCCTTAACGTCGCATTAATAATCAACTCTGCAAAAATTCAGGAATGCTGAAGCGTGTAAGAGAATTCACCCTCTGACAAAGTGTCTCGTAGATTAACCCACACTACCAGCTGCCAGCCTCACTGGTGCATATCATGGAAACTGGCCTGACAACACACCACATGGCAGTAAATAAATGAATAGACAGGAACTCGTGTACAATATGATAACACTGCGCACACATACTGTTTACGTCTCCACTCTCATGTCGTGGAAGTAAGTTTCTATTCATCGAGCAAACACACACCTTTTGCACATGTACCATAAATACATCCACACATTTGCCATGTGTGCTATCCCAGGGGGCGGTGTCCTGCGTGCGCCTCTGCTTCGTGCCGGTGGCTTATATCAACGCAGGTGACGCACGTTTAAAGATCAGGGTCCCAGTGACGTCAGAGCCTCTGTGCACAAGCCTAATTTAAACTCCTCCCTATCTGTCATCGCATATATACACACACACAAGGGAGCAGCTTTTGTTTACTGTTTGGGGTTTATTGTAGCAACCCCGGAGACCGACTGTTTGGTTAGTAATGCCATTATGCTGCCAAATATTCGATCATCGCTGCACGAATGAGATAAAGATGGACCTGGGCTATATCACACGCTGGTGAAACAAAAATAAACCCTGACAGAGTCGACTCTGGAAAGATTAAAGAATAAAGCTCGGGCTCTCGGCTGGAGGGATGTGAGCGGCAGGCTGCCCTCGGTGCTGGCCACTTTGTAAAGTGAGAATGATCACTTCGGTTGTCCACGTGGAGCGGTCCTAGCTGTAATGGAACATTCATAACCTTCAATGGCCTCTGGTTACCTGGACAACCCACTCTTCCACCTCAACAAAATGAGAAAAACATCAGACGCACACAGGCCCCCGATGCAAATTAAGGTCTTTAGAAAGGTTACCAAGGAACCACGAGAGCGGAGGCGAGGTAATCAACCAAGTCAGTCTACCTGTTTGATGTTTTATGCCTCAGTCGTCCAATAAACGGAGCCGCTGACTGTGATATTACACACAGCCTCCAGCTGGTTGGTAATCCAAGCCACGAGTCCTGGTTTGATGAGAAATGACTGTGGCAGGACAGCAGCTCCAATCTAAATGCCATCTTCTGGTGGAGTGTGCGGAGCGGAAAAATGGCATTTTGAAGCAATGAAGCCAGTTGGCTTGGAAGACGAGAACTAGATGAAGGTCTCACAGAGTGCTGCTGAGGCCTGACCTACCCTCAGATTTACCAGTACACGTCTAACTGGGACTGTCTGGCTCATTTTTTTTACTTACCACTAAAAACACAACTAACTTGAATTTAACTTAAAACACTTGTAATGACTTGGATTACAAGCTTGTCATCACAGATTATATCAGGTCAGTTATTGGAGAAAATACAGGGAAAATAGAGCTTAGCTGACCACCACTAGCTCGGTTTATTAAAGCTAGGAGCACTTGTAGCATCAGTGCATGGGGTAAAAACCAACTGTGGAGCACCTTACGGATTTTTGGGGGGAGGAAATGGGGTCAAAGTCCACATACCGAGTCAGGTAGCACCTGAACACTTAAGCTGAAGATCTGGATTAAAACACTGCGACATTATCAATATCCATAACAAACTTCCAATCAAAAACTATTTTGTAATGAACTCATTTATAATAAGTATGTGAGGACATAGTAGGCCACCTTATAGCCCCACATTCTGCTTAAATTCTGCAAGGCATTTCTAAATTTCTGAATCTAGAGTGTTAATGCAGTAAAACACTTACTACACCGACTACCTGTTGAATTTTCTCCACCTGATTGTTGCTGCAGAAGGCCAAGGCTGTAGCTTTGACAGCATTGCCCCCTTGTGGTTTAAAATCATATTTTTTAACCATAAAAATGTGAAGTGGATGAATGAATGACGTGTCTGACTGACCATATCTGTGTGTATAATTACAGGATACAGCAGGGCAAGAACGCTATCGTACCATCACCACAGCCTACTACAGAGGAGCCATGGGCTTCCTGCTCATGTATGACATCACTAACCAGGACTCCTTCAGTGCAGTTCAGGACTGGTGAGTCTATAACTGAAAAATTTTTTCTGTCAATACTAGCTAGCTTAGGTTATTTTTTATTCAGTCATTTTGTTTTATCTAAAAAAATAATAATAATGAAATAATTAAAAACTGTTTCATACAAAGTCTAAAGTTAGGCTGTGGAACATGTGGGAGTTTTTGGTGTGGTAGCGCCATCATGTGGACAATTATGAAAGTAAAGTGAAAAAACAAAGGCTAGCAGAGAGACAGCTAAACCTTTAGGAGGAGCCAAATCAACAATCCAGTTCATTCTTAAAAAGAATGAACGCACTGATCAGCTCAGCAGCACCAAAAAGGCCTGAAAGACCGCAGACGACAAGTCAAGTTCATGATCACAAAATTCTTTCCTTGTTTAAGAAAAAGCACTTCAGAGCATCTCAGCAAATCAAGGGCAGTCTTGAGGAGGCAGGAGGCTCATTATCAAAGTCTACACACAAGACACTCAAGAAGAGGAAGGTCAGATGATACTTTGACAGGAAAACATCTAAACAGCACAGTTCAGAAAAAATATAAGTAAGACAAGAAGACAAGTCAGAGGAGAAGAAAAGGGGAAATTCAAACTATTTCATTATTAAATTAAGCACTTTATTTAAAAACAACTTTTTTAAAAAGCAGTTTTTTCCATCTGTAAAAACAAATATTTTACTTAAAATGAAAAAAAAATTTTTTAATTCGATTTTATTAGATTCGTTATGAAAATTAATCATAAACATTGTTGGAATACTCTTGAGTTGCTCTTTCTTTGTATGGACTGTATAAAAATTGCTGTAATTCATATTTGTATAAGTCTTTGAATTCAAGTGTGCACTTCAATCACATCCTGATTTTCAGAAATAGTACAAACAGGAAAAAAAGGCACCATGTAAAATGTTGAAAGTGAGAAATTGTATTGCTTTTAAAAATGTCTGCTCATTGCAGATGAGATACCGGAAATGCATTTAAAAAGGAAAACTGCATTAACAGCAGGCACGACTACCAGTTGAAGTGGATGAGTTCAGGAACACTTCTGAATACTAATTTTTCAGTAAACACATCTCATCACTACTTCCTCACATGCAGGTTAATGTCTAATGTGCAACTGGCAGTCATTGGCCTAATCCTCTGTAGGGTAGTCTAAGGTCAAGTGGAAAACTGTTCTGCAGCCTCAACAATTCAAAATGTGGAAGTCATGAATGCCACGTTCTCAGACTACAGAGGGGAGGGACCATGTGGGTTGCTATCAGGACACAGTTCAAGACCTGTCACATACTGAAAGCATTTGGTGTATTATAAAATGAAAATGTTGCTCTGCTGAAATCCTGCATCAAGCAAGAAGAAGAAAATATTTTGCCGAGCACTTAGCCATGCAGACTGCCCCTACAGACATCTGTGAAAGAATGAGTCGCTCTCAGGAGCTCAGTGAATCCCAGTGTGGTACCGTGATATGATGATACCAGTGCAACAAGTCCAGTCGTGAAATTTTCTCACTGCTAAATATTCCACAGTCAGCTGTTAGTGGGATTGTAGCAAAGTGAAAGTGATTGGGAATGACAGCTCAGCCATGAAGTGGTCGGCCACATGAAATGGGTCAGTGGATGCTGATGGTCACAGTGCACAGAACGTTCTGCAGTCACTCGCTACAGCCCTTCAAACTTCATGCAGCCTTCAGATTAGCTCAAGAACAGTGTGCAGAGAGCTTCATGGAATGGGTTTCATGGGTCCTTCCTGTTCCAACATGACTGCACACCAGTGCACAAAGCACGTCCATAAAGACATGGATGAGTGAGTTTGGTGTGGAAGAACTTGACTGGCCCGCACAGAGTCCTGACAGAACACCTTTGGGATGAATTAGAGCCGAGATTGTGAGCTGGGCCTTCTCATCCAACATCAGTGTCTGACATCAAAAATGTGCTTCTGGAAGAATGGTCAAAAATTTCCATAAACATTCCTAAATCTGTGGAAAACCTTTCCAGAAGAGTTGAATATTATTAGTAAATATAGTGTTTACAATATAGTGTACATTTTTTCTGCTGTTGATCACAAAGTTGGCAACTGTGCTTCGGTCTTTCAGGGCAACGCAGATCAAGACGTACTCGTGGGACAATGCTCAGGTGATCCTGGTTGGTAACAAGTGTGACCTGGAGGATGACAGGCTTATACCCACAGAGGATGGCCAACGGCTGGCTGAGGAGCTTGGTAAAAACTTTAATTTTCACACACACATTCGATTTTGGTTCTCTGTATGGTTTGATATCCATACATCTATTTCTTCATAGCACATCAACTGAAATGCCATTTAGTTTTGTCTGTGCCTTTGCTTCACCTCAGGCTTTCAGTTCTTTGAGGCCAGCGCCAAGGACAACATCAATGTCAAGCAGGTGTTTGAACGTCTAGTGGACGTTATCTGTGAGAAGATGAACGAGAGCATGGAAGGAGACGCCAATCTCATATCCAACCACAGGAACCAGGGCCTTAAAGACTCACCTTCAGAGAGCCACGGGGGCTGTGCCTGCTAAACCATCTGCCTTCTTACAGTCTCCCAACACACACACACACACACACACACATCTGAAGAATAACCTTCTCTGTGCCTCAACCATGGAAAGTGCCGCACCTCCTCTCTTCACTCGAGCCACACTGAGCTCTTCCTCATCCACACATCTCCAACAGCAACTGTAGCCCAGCTAACTCAGATGATCTTCATCAGCCCATCCTTCACCTCAGAGCTGTCTGTCCTTTAAAGGAGCCCCCTCTGTCTCATTCTCTCTGTAGACGTATGCTTTCATATACATCGCTTTGACTTCTGCAGCCCCATTAATCGCCATGTGAACTGTAGTCAAACACTCATTCAGTGGATTTCACTTTCTTGGACAAATATTTTTATAGAAGTCAACAAGCTAGCAGCTTATCGTGATAATGAATTGGTCGACCCGTTTAGCCGTGTTACACTGTAGAAACCAAACGTGTCACGTTCCAGTCTGACTTCTTTTTGGTGTTGTGTTAATTTTCACATTGATTTCTGATTCACTTCAGCATCTCCAAGAAGGTTTGCACTTGTTGAGTCGTACCCAGGATGCTTCATTCTAATGAGTGAAGGGTGGAAGCATGAATGATGATGAAGTTTTCATCATCGCCAGACCTCAAGGGCAAGTTGTCAAGAGTAAAATAAGAAGGTACCACTGCTGTGTATGGTAACTAAAGCTACTGCCTGCAGCTGCTTAGCTTAGCCCAGCATAAAGACAGAAATACTACAATATATTAACTTCATATTTAACATATACTGATTTTTTTTTCTGCCTTTGGATACAGTCAATCAACTGTTTCCCCCTTTACACTTTAAGGTGCGGGTGAAGCTTCCTAATTACTATACAGGCACATGCGGCTCTTCAAACATAATAAACATATTTAATTCTATTCATCCAAGTTCACATTAGAGCTTCCCTTCCCCTTCTCTGCTTCACAGTAACTGTAAATGTTGGACCCGCCACAAAGTGTGATCTACTTGTGTCAGCAAGCCATTCACGTGACCTTCCTCATGCTCTCAGTCACCCCACTGCGTCACTCCTTTCTTTGGCATCTTCTGTCTCACACACAAACACACACAAACACACACACTGCTCCCGTAATTGTAGCATGGCAAAACAGTTGGCATGACCAACTTACTATGTTTTATAACTGAGCAGTTACTTGATGAATTATATATATTTTTTGTCACTGACACGACTGCACATTATGTGTGTGTGTGTGTGTGTGTGTGTGTGTGTGTGTGTGTGTGTGTGTGTGTGTGTAGGAAAACACTGGTCTGTGAGAGCGATAAGTCAGTGGAAGAACAGGAAGAACAGTGAGCTGGTGCACAGCCTCACTTTACTCCCACGTTACTGCAATCATTTTTCATCAGTGTAAATAAAATTCACTTTTAGAGTGACTCCAACAGCTAATTGGATTTTATACATCTTATGTTCCTTTATGCTGTTCAGTGCTGAACAATCAGTTTGTCCTGATGGGAGAAACTGAAATTTGAAGAACATTTGGATTTTACCCACAAATCAGGAGTGAAAGAAACAAACACAAACCACGTGTTTGTATCTTTTTCTTTCGTTCATCATTTTTAGCGCCACTTTTGGCAGTTGGTATTAACCATAGCCTCTGTGCAACAATAGCAGCCTCGTGCTGCTAACTGCTGGTCAGCCCACTCCCTGCTCCTGTATGAGCCTGTGGTTAGTTATCGCTCTTGTCAGTATGTGCTGCTGAACAGTTATATAGTTTGTCAGATATTAGATGTTATCGCATCACGTGTCTGCAACACACCGAGCTTTGATGCAGGGGTCTGACATGAGGAAGCCATGTGCAAGATGAGTGATTTATAACACTATTTGTATTACATTGTGCAGTTTTCCGGTGTATTAAAATGGAATGCAAAAAACCTTATTTCTCTCACTGAGCTTCTGATGGTCACTGCTGCTTGAAACATCCTGCTCTGATCTGCCCGTTGATGTTGGATTTTAGTTTGTAACGTCTGCCACTGTACTCGGACGCTCTTGTACAAACAGGGTTGTAGCAAATAGCTTTTAGTCATTGAGATGTTCTTTCCTTCTTGTGCTTATGATCTCTTTGTTTTATGTGTTACATTCCTGATTGGTATCTTTCTAAAAGATGGGAGATCAGATCCTTTACTCCCTTTATTTTAAGTTCTGAATGTGCAGGATGAACATGCCGTTTTAAAAGAAAAGGTGCATCTTATAAACAAGGATAAATGTGGAAATGTGTGTATGAAAATAAAGAATATATTCACTACAAAAATGGAGCAGTCCATTTTATAAATGAGTCCTGAAACCTGCACACATCTCTGTGGTCACGGGTGCATCTAAGGTTTAATATATGACCAGGAATCATACATCCTAACCCCAAACATCTGTTTTATCTGAAGAACCAGAGAAACCACATTGTGCCCTAGTCCTCCGCAACAATACAGATTTCTTCATCCTCTTCTTCCTGTCACAAGACCTAACTACCTTCCTTATACAAAGGCCTCTACTTACAAACAGAACTGTCACTTTAACTGGCTCAGAGGGATGTGAAAATGAAGTGAACAAATCTAGCTCAAATCTGTCATCAGCTATAGATGAACATCGTTTTATAAAAAAATTTTAAAAAGTAGTTTTTTTCTTTACACCAGTGCTCCTTATAGTGATGTAAAGACGCGCTGAATTGCATTTAAACTGACGGGGATGGGCCGAGGCTACTTATCTTGGATGAAGAAACAGGGTGGTCTGCAGCTCTGATAATGCTAGTCAAACTAAGAAAACATGGGGGTGCAGTACATAGATAAGGGACCGTTTAGTTCTGCTTCTTACAGAGTGTGGGTGAGCACTGTGCGGTTTCTGTTACATGGGCACATGCAGGGATTAAACTGTTCCAGAGGACAGAAAAAGTTCTGAAGTTCACCTCCTCTGGCCAGTCAGTGTGTGCGTCCCACCTCCTTAAAACGTGTCCTTAATGCGGGTTCTATCTATCCAACTATCTATCAGTCCATCTAGGCGCACTTTTACGCAACGCTTATCTCAGACATCGCAAAAAAAAAAAAAAGTTGTAAACATCAATGAGCGCGTGATTCCCGCCCACCAGGCCAAAAAGTTCTCAAAGACCTTTTGCCCCTCCTCTTCTTTACTCACTCAAGGAGAAAGTAAACAGCTCGGCCGTACGCACCTTATCGCTCACAAGCAGGCGCGTATTAACCGCGCTGCGCTATCCATGGTATCTAAACACAAAACAAGCGAGAAGACAGCCGCGGCAGATGCATTTGTGGCAGGTTGTTCTGCGGTGATGCAGGTGGACAACAGGGGACCGAAGTCGTTCTGTTTACAGACAAGGCAAAAGGATGACATGTGAGCTCCTGAGCAGACTGTTGGCGCTTTGCGTGATATTCTGCGTCACGCAAGCAAGTTCCTCGGTCCAAGACGCACGAGATTTCGAGGAGAAAGGTAAGGTAACGTTTTCTGGGCCTAGTTATGAGTAAACCGTCGGTTAAATATTTTTTTAAAAACGGGGTGGGGGGGGGGGGGGATCCTGACATGGCAGACCACATGGTGCTCTTACACTT
>VOQJ01014606.1:8490-20369 GCA_015052665.1 Apistogramma diplotaenia
CACGTCTGCTCGTGCACAAACAGCCGGCTTATGACTGTTTCTATAAACACAGGCGGCCGGTTGTGGTGACAAGAGGATTACCATGTCAACGAGAAACAGCAGCAGCAGCAGAAAGGAGGAGCGGGAGGAGGAAGAGGGGGAGGAGGAAGATGACAGGCAGGAAAGCAGGATGACAAAGAGAACAAGTGAGAGAAAGGCTGTACTGTAGGTGTGTGTGGACAACGTTAACCGTGCGCTTGTTGTACTGTCGCGCTGCTGCTGAATCGTCTATTAGCCTCTCAGATTGGCGGCTGACGCCAGCGGACGCGCATTAACACAAGCAGGAGTGAAGCTCGATGCTGCAGCAGCTCAGAGTCGCTCCAGCCAGGTGATGCATCAAATAATAAGCTTTAAGAGCCATCAGTGGTTCACTTGCAGTGTACAGTATGCCTACAGCACGCTGAGAAATAGCTGGCGCGTTAAATGCTAATAAATATCACTTAATGGAGAACAAGTGGTAAATTAAGTATGCGAGGCGTGTTGCGTTAGCGCGCTGGATTGATTTAGAGGTAATCTGTCTGAGCGTTGACCTGACCGTAATGTTCAACACGCAGACACTTTGACTCCGGGGTCCTCTGGGAAATTTCCATCTGCTGGGTGTCACATCAACAGATGAAAGCACCACACACAAAAAGCTGCGGTGCTACTGTGGCAAAATAAATAAATGAATAATGCTAACCTCGACAAAACATCAAACAAATCTGAAAACATACCCCCCCCTCCACCGTGCACCCTTTCAGTTCTGCACAGGAACGCGTCACATTTATTAAACAATGTGCAACGACTGAGGACGGGATTAAAGAAGGGAATGAGATAGAGGCACTAAAACAGTCCGCCCAAAGATTTGTGATGTTATTGTGATCATTTCTGACAGACTACAAACTGCAAGATGACTGTTTGCAGTTGGAGAACGGCAGTGAAGCCGCCAAAGACACAACTTCTGCCGTGATGGAACAATCAAAACGACGATAAATCTGCCACCGCTGCAGGAACACAGACCTGCACCTGTTCCTCCTCTCTGATGAAGGTAATACATATAAAGCTGCAACAGCTTCATTTCTGAATCTGGAATCAAATGTCAGACTTCCTGAAAAAAAAATGAACCTCTAAATTTAGATTCATTCGATCTCACTTATGTTCTGATTCAATGACTCAAGAAGGATTACACAATACTTTCTGAGACACACGATCTCACACAGGCTGTAAAGGGCACCAAAGATTGAATGGAGCCTTAAATCTGAGTGTTCTTTATGTCAGCTGACCTCAGCCGAGACTCATACCAGCTAATAACACACGAATGAGCTCTGCACATGAGTCCACCTTTAAATAATCAGTGACTTAGTTAGCAAACATCTGTTTTAAGTCGTTTTAAGTCCCTTCAGTTATTTTGCCACGTTGCTGATCTTTAAAACTTTATTTTCTAGTTTTCATGTATTTAAATCTGCAAAAGGAAACTGCAGGTCATAACAAGCTGCTAACACAAATGACATGTGGGGCCTCTGACAGCGACAGTGATGCAGGAAGGAAACGGTAACCCACAATAAGTCTCGTCAACGTTGACGTCAGCGTGGTGCCATCAGGCTTTTGATCCCCTCCACCGTTTAATTACGGCGCGATGCTGCATGGCGCTGCAGCGAGCAGCCGCTGGCCCTCACACAGACAAATACTATTGTTTTCTGCAAATTAGAAACAGAGTTGGCAAGATGAAATGTTACGTGCGTGTCGCTGAATTCTTCAAAGCAATCACGATGGATTTGAGTGGGCTGAGTAACTCACAGCGCTCCATGAAAAGTGTATAACTGTCGCCTACGAGGTGGCATGTAGTTTAACGTGTGCTGTGTTAAAACATATAAATCGCTGTTAACAGAGCTGAGCTGGAAGATCGGCTTTGTGGGTAAAAAGTGAGCAGCATGTACATTCACACGTGACACCAACACGTCCAGCTGGGATACATTTCCTCAATACAAAGAGAGTCTTTAAGAGGCTTGAGCTGCAGCCAAGTACAATAAAAAATTAGTGTCATCCAAGAGTCAACAATAAATAAACCTGTTATTTAGGTTATAATGATCACTTTGAGAGGAGGTGTTCTGCAGATATGGTAATTAACCTCTATGATAATTAATGATCATTCACTCCAGGGGACCCGATCCTGTCCTGTCACTTGCTGATGGGGTTGCAGAGATATAGGCACGGCGTTGTTTAGCATCAGCATGTTGATGGATCGGGGCATTTACGGATGACAAGAGATAACGGTGTACTAAGAGTCTTCTTTTAAAGAGCGATGAAGTCTGCAATGGTGCTCGGTGGTGATGGACTGCTCGCACTCTCCCTCGATAGCACGGAAAGCAGAACCAGGTGTCGAGGTGCTCACATGCTGAGCAGCACATACATAAGAAAAACAATGTGAAGTCTAAAATGTATTTTAATCCCGGATGACTGAGAAAGTTTCTGTACGTCAGATGTTCTGATCACAAAGATCTGCACATCAGCATGCAGTAGTTAGCTGCCTTCACTGGAGTTCCTCATGGAGGTCTTCATTTGGAAGACTCTGCATCAGTCAGTTAGACATAGAAGTGAAGAGGTCCTGTTTAATGACACTGTGTCAAGACACCTGTCAATCAAGTGGCCACGCCCCCAACTCTAGTATACAGTGAGGCTGTTATTTAAAAAAAAATCACCTTACTCATGTTGTTATGGTGGGACAAAGAGGCCAAAACCTTCTTTGTACCAAACTGTAAACACAGTTTGATGCGGGAACGTTGGGAATTTTAACGATGGAGTCTACGAGGATTAACAGGAACAGGAAGTGCACTTGTTGGGACTCTGCTGGCTTCGTTTTTCAGCCCTAATCACTGCTTCTGGGTTTTCACTAATTGCCGGTTAGGTTTAGGAAAAGATTGCGGTTTGGGCTAAAATATGTCTGTTCACCACTTCGATTAAATGAGTAAATGCCATTTGTCAAATTCTCTTTATAAGGTTGCATATATAATATACATGTCTCACTATTAGCATAAACCCAGTGCGTCGGGGTAACACCAAGGAGCTCCCCGTGCATGTCTTTAAGATGCCGGCAGCTTTAACAAATCCCAGTATTTGGCACCTGGGAACAGGCAGGATCATTTGGGAGGCTTCATCGTGGCAGTGGTGTGTTTGGGGCTGCAGGTGGCACCACTGGAAGCGCTTTTCAATAAATTACGTCCCAGCTACATGTCAAGATATTTGTTGAACAAACACTAAATCACGGTGGAATAAAATGATCAATAGTGTGTTTATCAAACATATTTTCATGTCAGAATTAGCAACTGTAGAAGTCATTAAATAACACTGCAGACCAAACACCAGCCTGATTATAATAATCCATGCATCACTTTCAGCGGCTCTCACATATTAACTTCATTCACCTTCAGACCTTCGGGTTGTTTGCTGTAATGTTTCAGCTTGTCACATGTTACAAACTACAGACATTTGCCTCACAGCTCCCACTGACACACATTACAGGAAGAGCACAGATGAAATCTGCCACTTCATCTGTGATTCCTTCGTCCCTGGAACACTGAAACCTCTTCATCAGCAGCAGCACTAATTGACAATCTCAGGCTCACAGTGTGTGCATAGGGAGTAATTATGCTAATGTGAGTGTGCACATGCATGTTCATATTTATTTGCATGCGTCTCTCTGGTGATTTCAGCACACGCAGAAGGAGGTGAAGGAACAACCGGAGAGAATCGAGATGATGACTAGAGAGCAGGGGAGGTTAGATAAATTGCAGAGAGGAGGAGCAGGGTGGAGAGAGGAGAGAAATGGGAGAATGAGACTGAGAGGGGATGAGGGAGACGAAGGGCAGAGAGGAAGAAGAGAGATGAGAAAGGCAACAAGAAAGCTGACACCTCAGTACTGCTGGAGTACTTCCTTTACTCAGCACAACACGGAAGATGGAGATGAGAAAGGGCAGGCTGTGACACACAGAGTGAGAGACTGTGAGATAATCACGAATGGGAAAGACTGAACTGTGGATTTAAAATGGTTTTGCTCATAATTATTCATGTATTTATGTTCAAAATGTCCATGAGTCCCCCATAGAAGTAAATATTCTGACTGACAATCATTTTTTTTCTCACTAAAGAGTCAACTGTCTGCTTGATCCCTTTTTCTTTTCTTTTAAAAACACATTTAGGGTGCGTTTCGTCCATCTTTTGTATTTTGAAGTAGATAAACTACAGCTTTATCCATCCTGCACGTGTGAACGTACTAGGAATTTAACTCCTGGATATTAGGCACATGAACAAAGTAAAAAAACAAAAAAAAACTGAATATAAAACCTGCAGCAGCTGCAGGTACTCCAAGTAATAATGGATCTATGCTTTAATGGCATAGATAAAGCAGTCTGAGGTGATGTAGGATTAAGTTCAGTCCCATCTTGACTGTGTCACCCTGGTGGGCATACTGCAGGGGGTCAAGCAGAGGGGTCAACCCCTGCAGGGTTAGAGTTAGGATTCAGCACTAGTCTGGTCTCCTGAAGCAGGACTTCACACAGCTCCAAAGATCTGAGTGAAGATCTGGGTGAAGATGGGTGCCAGGTGGTCAGCACAGATTCTCAGGCAGGAGGGGGATGCCGTTAAGTCCCAGGGCCTTCCTGATCTTCTGAAAGAGGCAGAAGATCATGAAGGCCACTAACCTCCTCCCTGTCAGTGTTCAGCTCCTGACAGCTTCTGTAATCTCATTTAAGTTAAATGTTAGCAAATCCATCTGAGACACATAAGAGCTTAAAAATTCAGTTCAATTCTATTTTATTTATGCAGCGCCAAACTACAACAGTCGCCTCAAGGTGCTTCACATTGTAAGGTAAAGACCCTACAATAATTACAGAGAAAACCCAGCATTCAAAACGACCCCCTATGAGTAAGCAACTGGCAACAGTGGGAAGGAAAAACTCCCTTTTAACAGGAAGAAACCTCCAGCAGAAGCAGGCTCAGGCAGGGGCAGTCTGCTGTGACCGGTTGGGGTTGAGGGAAGAAGTGGATACTTATGTGTTTAATGTTGTAGAAGACCACTTTAATGTCAACAAATCCAGCAATAAGATCATTTAACCCCTCATTTAAGCTCTCTGCAGTTAGCCCCAGGTCCACTGGCTTTTTCTGAATATTCAAAACAAATATATAGTTCCAAAAAAGCTGGATACAATCTTTTTCAGCAAATTGAAGCTACAGTACATTTGTTTGGGACTATTTTCAGGGGCAGATTGATGCACATTTGCTGCCACAGTGAGTACATTATATGGACGAACTTCGGCCACCTACAGGAGCTACATGACCATGCCATGAAGCTCCTGTAGGGGCTCAAACTCAGTGAGCTCTTTAAAGCACAAATGTTTGCAAAGAAGAGTGACTTTATAGACCTGTGGCAGTGAGACTATGAACATAATTCTATGTCAGACGAAAAAACCTGATCAAACGAGTCCGTTTAACAGCTTGTAAACATGTTTCTGCTGTAAACTTGGACATTTTAACTTTGTGGATCGACGCTCCCGAGCTGCCTTTACTCTGTAGCTCTGCAATCCAATGTTGGCAAATCACTAGATGATAGATACATATCAATATGCAGATGTTTTTGGCATTTCTGACATTTAGATGCTCATCTATTACGCAGCCCCATCCAGGAGCATCTAATCCCAAGGACACCCCACGGCATGATAATGTGCTCAGGGAGCAGCCTGATAAACTGAGCGCTGAGGCAGCTGGTGTCATTATTTAAGCAAAGTGATGCAGGAAAATGTTCTGTTTTGTAGATGTTGGCCCTGACCTCTGCCTCTGATAACTGAAGTCCTGCTGTGTCACGCTCTGTATATCTGGATTATTGTAATTCTTTGTTCTTTTGTCTCAGCAAAAACTCCTTGGAGTGTCTGCAGTGTGTGTGTGTGTGTGTGTAGGAGGAATAGAAATAAAGAGAAACCCGACTGGAGGAAAAATAAGGCAGAGATGTTCAGATGACTGTTTGACGGTAGATAACAGGTGGACAGAGACACAGCGAGGTGGTACAGCCACTATTTTCCCATCCTGCCTTGCAGAGAGGCTGGAGGTCAGAGCCTCAGAGGGTTTGTTGTTCCCTCCTGGCTGACACTGCCAGGCCTAATCAGCCCGAACAACCGGAGCACTCGGCCAACGTCTGCGCAAGAGGGAAGGCCGAGACAGCTGCCGAGAGAAAACGAGTCTTCCAGGGTGACACTGTGGATGTGGGGAAACCACAGAAACCAGCGGCACAGTCGAACAGGAGGTCAAAGTGCAGCGGAGCACCGATAAATGGCTTCAAGGCTGCTTCCTTTGTGCCTTCATGCCCTCAGGCATAAACAGGAAGTGAAATATCTTTCCTGCAATAGCCTTGATGGAATTTTAATTATTATTATTATTTATTTTCCTATTATTACTAAATGAAATTCATTTTGGTCGTGTTGCTCAAAAATCCATTAGAGGAAGCAACACAACACAAACTGAACCAAGAGCAAGAATTTTAATTAGGAACAACAGTGAAGGTCCATTAGATTTGGAGCTCTGCTCTGGTAGAAGCTGCTATTACGACACATATGCAGTTTATATTTAAAATGTATTCACCTCAGAAAGGGCTGAATTTTATTTGATTAGCTAATAATTCCTCGGTTATATTGGAGACTGTTGTTTCATACTAACAAACATGTTATTTTCTGTCTTTGTCACTTAAATTTTTTTCCATTTCTTTAATTTTTTTTAAAGAAGACAAACGTCATCTTTTCCAAAGGACTCTTAAAACTGTTTTACAAAGAAATAAAAATAATAAAACAACCATTACATGGAAATCCAAGGACATGAAAGTATGAAGAAAAAAAACAAATAAAACTTGATAAAACAATAAAAATCACCTAATGTATATAGTAATTATACATCTGATGAATTTTGCATAAAAAAAAATCACCAAATGTATAAACATATGCAGGGGATCCTCGGGTTACAACGTTGATCCGTTCCTACGTCGTGTCACTTATCCTGTCGTAGCACACGATGCGACTGGGGTGACGCCGTCTTCCTCACAGCCGCGTCACGGCGTATTCTTCTACTGCGCACACCAACTAGTTCCCGCACACGAAGTTTGCGTTTACGAACACGTTAACCACGCAACGTCGTAACTCGAGGACCCCCGTATTAAAAATATGAATCCTAACACTAAAATAACATTATTCAGCGGCCGCTTGAGACGCTACTTGCCGATGTGAGATTGTAAGCAACACGATTGGTTGACTGATGGAAAGCGACCAACCAGAGAATGCTGCTCTGCATACCAGTCGCTGATTGGCTCAGTAACATCTTGGTTTCTTTTGTTCGTGCTCGGCTCCCCCCTCTGCGCTCTTCCATTTCACATTATTAAGGTTATTAAGGGGAAGTGTTATGTCGTGTATAAGTGTGTGGGAGGGTTTATAAAAACTTAAAATAGTGAATAACTACATTAAAATAAATACAGCGTTCCGACTTCGCGGATTGGATCACTCTATTCGCAGTAAAAGCACTTTTGATTTTAGTTGCCCAAAACTTTGCCTGCTATAATGTAAAAAATTCCA
The DNA here is from genome assembly GCA_015052665.1 of Apistogramma diplotaenia. Classification (NCBI taxonomy): domain Eukaryota; kingdom Metazoa; phylum Chordata; class Actinopteri; order Cichliformes; family Cichlidae; genus Apistogramma; species Apistogramma diplotaenia. The sequence continues at coordinate 16,113 of VOQJ01014606.1, forward strand.
CAGTGCAATGATATTGTGCTGCTTGCTGCTGTGTCAATAAAGTCATAATGTATGTAGAAAAAACCCTTCATGTCTGTGTAAACCTCATCACTGTTTGTGCTGTATTCAAATGTTCTGCAACATCAGCGCATCCGGACTAGAATATAAGAGAGAGAATATAAGTGGCTGAAGAGATGGCTCATCTTTACATAAACACTTCCAAACTTATCTGCATATTTACATAAACATGATAAAATGCTTTGTTAAATGTATGTGTAGGTGGACACCTGTTTCACAATGACTGCGAAGGCAAATGTCAGCTTATATAATGGACGAGTTTGTGTTGTTAACATGTTAATCACAATGCTGCTGTTCTTTAGGATCGCCTGTAGAAAATACATTAAAGTGAAGGCCGGTCAGAGCCACGTCCACCCTGACAATGACGGTGTCTGTCTGCACAATGAATATTTATTTTCACTAATACTGCATCCAAGCAGGCAAATCTACAGTGTTTATAATAAACTGCAGTATTATTTCACATGAAATTATGAAAGCAGGAGCCTGTAAATGGGGCAACCCCCCAATGAGTGGTTTATTTTGGTCACCAAAGATGTTGAGAGATATGCTAACTAACTATTTGGCGCCCCCCGCGGACTCAGTCGGCCGGGTCCTTCGAAGGATGTGGCCATCTGCGTCACTCGCCCTTACCTCAGTGCAGCTCCTGTCGCCCAGCAAACACCCACCCATCTATCTGCCCACCTATTTCCTACTTTTATTGTTCATGTAGGAAAAAGCATATCGCAGTGGCGTCCACATTTAATTACTGATTGCTGGTTGCTTTTTGTATTTAATTCAGCAGATGCCTTTTCAAGTTAAATCCCAGCAAAGCATCAACAGGGGAGAAAAACACTCCCAGTAAGCGGCTCTCCTCTGTGAAGGGGCGCCAGCGGCGGACCTGCCAGTTTAGGTGTTCTCTGGGGAATCCCAATCGATGTGCATGTTGCTGGGCTGTGATCACACTAATGGATGTTGAGCCCTCATGCAGCTGGCACGGAGTTTCTTACAGAGTGGTTAGAAACATGCATGGAGCTGAAGTTTATTTTGTGGGACTCTGGCAGTCCAGTTGCTCCTCACAGAAAGCAGCAGACAGTGGTCCTGTGGCTGGCTCGATGCCCCTCTTTGTCCACGCCTCTTGGTACCTCTGCCCCACTCTGTGGACTGTCCTGGGAGGAACAGCACACCTTTCTGCAATGTATGAATGCGCCATCTTTGAGGAGCTGAACTTCCTGTGCAGCCTGAATGGACTTCAAAAGAAAGGCCCCGAGAAAAATCAGTCGGAAGAAATAATGAGCGATGGTTTTGGACCAGCGTCCCATCAGGACACCTGGACTGAAGCAATGTTTTTGTCTACAAGTGGCCAAACTTCTTCAGGTGTCTGCAGTTGAAGTTATTGCTTTTTTCTTTTATATTAGTTTTGTTTGTTCGGTGTAGTTCATTATAAAATACTGTTTTTACTATTATAACCATATCACAATATACTGAAAGAGCAAAGCTGAGGTTGTATCAAACTACTGTATGATGTTAGTCGGAGAATGATTTTGTTCACATGTTTGCTCTTTCATTTCACACAGTACTAGAAGCCTTGGACTCCAGTGATGGTGACATTTACCTTCATTTCAATGAAAGGCGCTGAAACGGGTGTGAAAGAATAACTGAGCACCAAAAGGTCTAAGACAGTGACGAGTGTTTGATAGTGTGTTATTGTACCACGCAGGTCCGTGACCTTGCTGGGAAAATGGACTTTTCTGTTTTCAAATATTGAAAAAAGTGATTCTAAAGCAGGAAAAAGGGTTTGAGTGGCTTGAAATGGACAAAGCCAGCCTGACTTTAGTCTTGTTACAGACAAACCCTTTAGTATCAACATTTAAAGCCTCATTTCATGAACTCGGCCTGTTCCACCCTTGTTTCGTCCTTATGCAGACTTTGTTGCAGTCTTGCATTGAGCCATCCCCACTAAATGACACCATGTGAGTGTCAAAGTGACTTCAACAAATTGTTTGGATTTGGGAATAAGAATGGGTTTGATGGCACTTGAACCAAACCAAAATGTAACTTACAGCTACGGTTTTGTCTTTTGCCTCCAGAGGGCAGCAGTGGTGCAGTGGGCAGGCGCTCGCCTTGCACCGGAGGGCCGTGGGTTCAAGTCCCTGTCTGAGTCCCGGCGTGGCTAGTGTTTGGTGGTCGGGGGGCAGCCACACTTCTGTCAGATGTAGCTGACTGAATAATGCGTGAAACTGTAAAGTGATGTTTAAGACTATAAGCATTATCATCGTATGAGACCAGCTGGAACGCTTGAACCATGACTCAAACACTCGACAGTGAGATAAAACAATCTAAATCTCTTTCCACATTCAAAAGAAATGTGAAAATCATTATGATGAAGTGATGTGGCATTGAATAAGCTGATGTTTTGTTGTGTGTATCTTATATATTTCTGTAATAGTCTTCCGAGTTGAATAACTAATTTTCTTTTAATGTGAAAAGGGGGCAAATATTATAAGTTCATACTTCTTTCTGCTCCTTTTCAGTCAAGATTACTTTTAGTTGTTACATGAATTATTCATATTCGTTATTGAGTGAATGAAATAAAATGAAATGAAAATGCAGTGAATAATACTGAAATCAAAGCTTTGGAAACGGGTCATAAAACAAACCTCATCACACCAGTGGACTTGAGGTCATCGAATAAGTGCGTCTTCAGAGTGCGGGTGGACGATAATTCAATTCAATTCAATTTTATTTATACAGCACCAAATCACAACAAACAGTCGCCTCAAGGTGCTTTTTATTATAAGGTAAAGACAATAATTACAGAGTAAACCCAACAATCAAAACGACCCCCTATGAGCAGCACTTGGCGACAGTGGAAAGGAAAAACTCCCTTTTAACAGGAAGAAACCTCCAGCAGAAGCAGGCTCAGGGAGGGGCAGTCATCTGCCGCGACCGGTTGGAGCTGAGGAGAGAAAAGCGAGAACTGAAAGATTCTTTCCCGCACAAAGACTTCGGCCCACCGGAGCAGAGTTTTAAAAATGTCTTTGGTATGTTGACCGGTTACCCATGAGCCTTACTATCCTGTCGTTTTTGTATTATCGGGCTTCTTGGTCAGAGATTTTTTTTCTCCAGAGTGAATCTCATGCCGTAATTGGACTCCAACTCTGGCATCCTGGACTGCATCTAACAACAGAGATGCTCATTTTGCCCTGGAGACTCGATTTAATGTGCAGGGAGCTGCTGCAGGTGGTTAGTGTGCTGCTAAGCTGAGGTCACCAAGGTTCTGCTTTATGGAGAACAAGGATTACCAATCAAAAAAATGCACTGTTGAACTAAGAAATGGTCTAATTCATTAATGCAGAAAAACACATGACACACAGTTTTTGTAAAAACCACGAATGCACGAGCTAACACAATAACTTTGACCTCACAGCTGCAGCGCTACCCGACACTTCCTGAGTGGAAACGGCGTTTCGCGCTGTGCAAGAGGGAAAGATTGGTTTACAGTTTACAGCAGAATTCGTGTTGTTTTTGCACAAATAAAGTTGAGAGTGAGTTTTCATGGAGAAAGAATTGTGTTATTGCCTCAGAGAATATCACAGTTTCCCCTTTCCACGGATTCAACAGGCAAGGCCGCTTTAAATAGAGAAACTGACATTCCTGCTCAAGGAATTTCATTTCTGTTTGTTCCGATTCAGAGAGTAAGTGTCAGATTGTGTAAATGCTGTTACAGTCCTTTTCTACTCCACCAGGAAGGGGATTATGTGAGAAACATGGAGAGATAAAAACACCCAGCAGTAAATCAGTTTATCCACCTACCATTTATTTAGTGGAAACATCGAGTGGAGCGCCCCGCGCTGCCTTCACCTTTAGCTGTGAGTCTTCGGTGTATCACTGTTTAAAATCTGTTGTGAGACCTTTGACCCCACCAAGGCAAACAGAACAAACTCCCATCCACTGGCCCCAGCTAACACTTTCATCCTGTTCAGTGAAACAAAGTCTGAACACAGGTTTGCAGAACTCTGTGCAAAAAAAAAGATGAAGAAATGGAACGAATTCTGAATGAACTTTTGAAAGCTCAGCTTAACTAACCCACAGCAGGCGAAGGCTTCGAAGGCCACACAGATGCACGAGCAGCCTCCTTTGGCTACACCATGCAACGGCCTAGAAACATCCAAATCTAAGTGCTTCTAAGGCTTCACGTAGCGCATAAAAATTGTAATTTGA
>VOQJ01014607.1:16867-33627 GCA_015052665.1 Apistogramma diplotaenia
AAGCAGAAAAAAAAATTAAAGCCTCCCCCCTTTCGGAAGATGTAGCCCATGTTAAATTGCTCAGACCGGCTGTTTTTATGGTGCAATGGGCCTAAACAGAGCTGAAATGGTTAACTGAATGGCAGAAAATTGTTTTAGTCAGTTATTTAACATTACAAACAATAAGCAGATCCAGGTTATTAATGTTCCACTGTTTTTAACACGATATGCTGACACGTTAGGGCCTAAATAACTCAATGTTTAATCAGATATATGAACAGAAACTGCAAGTGAAAACAGAAAGTAGCAATTAAACCTGACCCCTAAAGTAAACTATATGTAAATCAGTGCAAATATAAGTTTATAGGTGTAAAAATGTAGCTTACTTCACATTGTATTATTTTCACAGGTTACAGGCATGTAAATATGGCAGTATAAAGTTAAACTGTGCCTAGAAACCCTCGTAGGATCATAATTAACAGGCCCAGACTATTCCCCTGTGCTTGCACCATCACATGGGGCCAAAAACGACCACATGCTCCTCATCGATTAATTTATCAGGACACTGCTGAGATTTCAAACGGCGATATGCGTCCTGTTTTTAAACCGCCTGTTCACTCTTACAGGTCTCACAGTTTCATAACTGCAAATTTTATTTTATTATTATTATTATTATTATTATGTGCGTTAACCTGCCTACCTGACCACTTTGACCACCAGGCACGTGATGAGAGCAGCTGTTAACACGCAGATGAAAATAACAATGTTTTTCAGGGTCGGAAGATACGTCATTAGAGATGAAATCCGGGATCCCACGGCAGCATCAGTGGCATTGTTTGTCAGTAAATCTTGGCTGATGACGGATGATGATGATGTTGAATTTAAGTGCGTCGCAGACGAAGGAGTAAGTAGTGGTTCGCCGCTGACCCCCCAAACAGTCGCAGCAATAAAAGTTAAAGCCAGGCTGTATGCCACCATTGTCCTGAAATAATAAAACGCAAACAGGATGCGCCCGTAATTTCTCCCAAGTAGATGAAAGCCGACAGCAGCTGTCACATTATAGAGAATCCGCCTATCAGTGTCAGATTTGGCAATTTACACAATAAAGCCGGTGAGAGACGTAAACCGCCATTCCTCTACATGTCCCAGCTTTCCCTTGAAGGTGGACTCCTCGGTCGCAATTTGCATCTGATCCCTGGAGGTGAGCTGCAGCAGTTCCTTCCTGACTGTATCAGGACTTCGCGTAGAGATGGGGATTATACGCCTCCGGAAGAGCTCTGCTGGCTGACCCACTGTTCCTGGTGCTGAAGAAGAGCATTATGAGTGGCTTGTGCTGCGTTCAAGTCACTCGTGTAATTCCTAAAACTTGCTCCCATTAGGAAAATAATACTGAAAGCTCGTAAAGTACGCACGAGGCATATCAGAGGTATGTGTAGGTGTTTTTCTATTCAAGACTATTTATATTTTGGACTTATTACAGGCTATTCATGAGTGTGTGCATGTGTAGAAGAGCCTTTCCCTAGCTAACAAAAACAACACCTGGTGTGGTTTTATGTTGCCATGGCCCATCTGCTTCATGCTTTAACATATTGTACTGGGGGATTGGAGGGTATGATCTTTGGTTTCAGTGTTGCTTCCAAGGCTTTTTAGTCATCTGAATGAATGGACTTTAAATAGCCCCGAAGGAAAAGAAAATGAATTTATTCTGCTCTCTTTTTGATTTAAAGAGGTTGTGGTAAACATTCGTGTCCATGTCATTTAGTAAATTTAAGCAGATGTACACTATATTGCCTAAAATATTCGCTCATCTGTCTTCACACCTGTATGAACCTGATTGACATCCTATTCTTAACCCATGGGGTTTGATATGTCAGCCCACCACTTGCAGCTATAACAGCTTCAGCTCTTCTGAGAAGGCTTTTCACAATGTTTCGGAGTGTTTTTATTGGAATTTTTGCGCATTATTCCCAAAGGTGTTCTATCGGTTGTGGTCAGGCCAGTCAAGTTCTTCCACACCAAACTCGCTCATCTATGTCTCTATGGACCTTGCACTGGTGTGCAGTCATGTTGGAACAGGAAGGGCCAATCCCCAAACTGTTCTCACAAAGTTGGGAGCATTAAATTGTCCAAAATGTTTTATGCTGAAATATTAAGAGTTGCTTTCACTGGAACTAAGAGGCCGAGTCCAACTCCTGAAAAACAACCCCACACCATAAACCCCTCTCCAGAAAACTTTACACTTGGCGCAATGCAGTCATACAAGTACCGTTCTCCTGGCAACTGTCAAACCCAGACTCATCCATTTGATTGCCAGATGGAGCACTGTGATTTGTCACTCCAGAGAACATGTCTCCAATGCTCCAGAGTCCCGTGGTGGCATGCTTTACAACACTGGATCCAATACTTTGCATTGCGCTTGGTGATGTAAGGCTTGGACACAGCTGCTCGGCCATGGAAACCCATTTGATGAAGCTCTCTGTGCACTGTTCTTGAGCTAATCTAAAGGTCACATGAAGTTTGGAGGTCTGCAGTGACTGACTCTGAGGAAAGCTGGCATTTTACATGGACAACCACATTGTTGCTGCCATTCCCAATCACTTCCACTTTGTTATACCACTAACAGTTGACCGTGGAATATTTAGTGAGGAAATTTCACGACTGCACTTGTTGCACAGGTTCAATTCACTGAGCTCCTGAGAACGACCCATTCTTTTACAAATGTTTGTAGAAGCAGTCTGCATGCCCAGGTGCTTGGTTTTCTACACCTGTGGCCATGGAAGAGACTGGAACACCTGAAATAGATGATATGAGTGGGTGAGTGAATACTTTTGGCAAAAAAGTGTATTTACCACAAATTTTCAGTGTGATGGAGCTCAAAATTCAAAATATTATGTATGGGGTACAGACATGAGTTCCTCTGTGCTAGAAATGGACCTGTTTGGAGTGAGCCTAAAACATTGATATTTTATATATTACATCATTGTTTTTTTTTTGCTGAAGAAACAGGCAGTGGGATACTCATATTGGGCTTGCAACATTTTATATTCTTTTATTACTTGGCAAAACTAGACAAGAAGACACGCTATGGGTGTGTTAACAGGCTGTTCTGTAGATTGTAGTCTACATAACAATTTTATCTTATCATTACTCTGACACACTGGACGGTCACATCTTCAAGCACATTTTTAAGATCTTGTGGTAGTTTCCAAATTTCCGATAGCATTGAAGGCAGCATTTCTCCTACCCATGGGCCGCAGCAAACACAATTTTACAAGGACAGCAGACACCGAGGTCACGACCGCAGATTCCTGGGAATCTTGACCAGATAATACGGTAATAAGAAGTCAGTGGGTCAGTGATAATCATTGGCAAATCTGTAAACATTAACCAAAAATGAAATTAGTGTCTGTCTTTTCAGAACAGATGCAATATGTGATTTATTAAATTTTGAATGTAGCCAGACTGATTGAAGAAAAAACGAAGCAATATTTATAGTTTATTTCTAGAAGTAGTGCCTGTGATTGATAGAGGGTGGAGGAAGTTGCAGTTAAAACTACAGTAGATGTAGGCATCAGACCAGTGCAGCACTTCTTATAGTCGGTAAACCTGTGGAGGCTTCCTGTCTATGGGAACAAAGACAGAAGTTAGTCTGTGTGTGTGTGTGAGTGTGTTATTATTATTTATTTATTTTTACATTTGCCTTGCTGCTGTTTGCTAGAACTCTTTAATCTGTCCACCAGATGGCAGCACCAAATAATAATAATAGACAATGCATTTTTCTCCTCAGATGAGGTTTCATCGGGCAGCACATAACTAAACTCATAACGCATAACTACTGTAATCTCCAGAATCAGTGGCGTTGTTCAGTAAACAATCCACTTGCTGGTTGATGTTTGTTCCTAGAAGAGGTATTTTATGGTCCTGAGATTTCAGAGGAGTGCAAGGGAAGAACAAATACCAGCAGATACACAAAACCACAATCATAAACTGGTTATATGTACATATATAGATATATATACTCATTAGACTTAAGGTAGTTTCAAGTTATCAGGTTATGACTGTGGTGATCATGATACACTGCCTTAGATTAGATTAAAACACAGCTATGCTCCTTAGGCTGCCATTTTTGTCACACTATTAAAAATATTTTTTTCATGGTGTCTATTTTGAATCTTGTTTCTCTTTCCCTTCAGAAACCATGTTAAGTTGTGCTTAAGTATTCATTTCCACAATTAACTTTCAAAGTTGTGTGCAACCACATCTCTCTAAGTGAAAAGCAAATATAAGATCCTGTTCCTATGTCAACCTAAAGCATATTTGCAGTGCAGGTAGCAGCCGCTTTGTAAATACACACCTAGCCATTGTTGGATTAGTCTTTGCAAGAGCTAACAGCAGGCACACCCTTCTACAACAGTGTTGTGTGCTCTTTTCTTGCTAATTATTCATGCTGAATCCTAACTTAAATTTAGGAAGTATAGTTTCACCAGAACAGCAATTTATAGAAAAGAGAGAAAATTCTTTTTTAAAAAGGACAAAAAAGAAAAAAGTTGTCACACACTTTTCCATTAAACTAAGGGTGGTGTGTTCTTTTTCCACGCTTTTCTGGCTCCACAGTTTACTGGCTCACACATTTGCCTGACAAGTGAAAGATCCCCAGTTTGGCCCCAGGGGGGGCCACAAATCCCTCATCGGTTGTGTCAGGAAGTGCCTACAACAAAAAAGTATGTCAAATCAACTATGCAGAGCCACTCCCCTTGTGAATATAGGAGCAGCTGAAAATAGCTTTTCATTTTTCCAGCCTTTTATTTCTTCAGTGCTGTTAATCTCAAAACTGAATAAATAATCTGCATCTTGCATAAGACCAGCGAGAGGGTTTCCCCAGCATATGATGCTTTACCTTTAAAAACAGAGGTTTTAAACACCTCCTCTACAAACTGTTTCCATACCAAAAACGCATTCATGTATTTAGACGGAAAATTAAATATAATTAATATGTTTAACGACCAAACTGGAGCAGTGCTTGTGAGACTGGGGCACAGATTCCCATATTAGATTTCAACATTCAGGAAGCACCATCCATCCAAGCAGTTAAAACAAGGCTATGATCACTTCACTTGTAGCATCTGAATTTGTAATGCCTCAGCAGGGCTCTCCTGTTGCTAGGCTCATGATCTTTTTATAGAAATCTTCCACTGCAAAGAGCATGCGCTGCTGCGTGGCGCATCTCATTGGCCCATGATGGGGGTGGAGTGCATGCATACCACAGACTCCAACAAATAGTGTCCAACAAAGGCTGCACTCACTGAACAAGCCAAGCTTACCATGTTTGGCTGTTCTCATTAGATTTCTCCATCCATCACATTCCTCCTCGAGTTCAATGCTTGTTTCCACTTTTCCTTTCCTCAAAACTAAATGATGGGCCAAAATAAGCTGTTTTTCTGTCATGTTGTAATAAACAACCAGTGTACATGTATCTCACATTTGTTTGCTATGTTTTTATTCAAATATTAAAAGTATGTTTCCAAAGTAAATATGAACTTTCTGTTTGAAACGAACAGGCACACACACAAAAACACCTGTTTGTGGAATATCTTATTCCAAGGAATGGCCGCAAGGCCTCAATGAACATGGTAGCTCAATAAAATGTATTACAAGTTCTTAAAGTGTTATTAGCAGTCCAACAGGCTTTAAAGGGCACTAAAACGAAAGGACTCAAAGAAGGTCAGCAATTAAGGTAGAAAATGGGTTATTTCATACCTGTATTGCTCGTGTACTTAGTTTTGTTTGTTTTTAAAGGGGGTACACTGGAAGCCCATGCAGGTCTAATGTGTTGTTCTACCCTTAATGATCTGGGCCTTCAGCTAGCTGTTGTTTTGGACCACTTTAGGGCCACTGTTAATGACAATATTTGTATAAAATAATGTATCTTCTCATTAGGGCTCTGCTAACATGCTAATGCATCTGTTTGATAATTATGAACAGCTACAGTCTGCTAACTTATTGCATTGACGGAAATATGTCATATTAAAAACAACATATTAGCAATATGTTGTTGTTAATGTGACACTGAGCTCAGGCAAATAAGGAAAAGGGGGGACATTACTATAATGTTCAGTATGATGCTAGCACTAGCTAGATGGGGCTGTAGAGGAAGTGGAGCTTGGCTTACGTTGAGAGGAAAAAGTGGGCAGAGCCGCTGAAGGATATCAGCTCAGGCGGAGGCAGAGAGGAGGACACACGCAGCAGAGAGGAGCAAGGCGTCGACGACGGAGTGGAGGAAGGGCACAGCGATGCGGCTCAAAGACCCACCAAAACGGCGAAAATCGCGCAAAAATGCGGCACCGGCTGAGGCAGATGACGGGGGATAAACACGGCCTGGGAAATTGGTAAGAACTTACGAGTAATCATACATTAATAGCTAAAAAATACGAGGCAGGCGTGTAAGGCAATATGGTGGAAAGGACGACAGTTAGGCGCAGTGTTGGTAAAAATGGCTATGGTGTGCTGTTAGCAAAGAAAAGAGAAAACGGTCTACAGAGTGTAAATTGCATGTAATTGTTTTTTAGTTGGTAGATTTTGCATGTTTGCGAGCCCTCTTTTGGGTTAGCCTAGTTTAGATTTGTTGAAGTATATTTGTTCTTGACCTGTTTGGAGTTATTTCAACCTACGCATTTAAAATTTGCTTTGTCCTTGAAAGGGCAAATGCCCTTGTCTGAATTTACTCGACAAAAACACCGAAAATAAGCAAAAGTTTCGCATTTAAAGTGTTGTATCAGGGACTGATTGACAATCAACACAACAACCTTAAGCATATTTTTGCTTTTTTTTTGCTGTATTCAGTTTTCGAGGGTTTTCATCGAGTTTTAGATGAAAAAAATATTTAAAAATCGATTATTTCATACATTTTATTAACACAGACCGTGAAGATGTAGTTTGCAACAAGATTTAATAAAGTGTTATATACTTACTGCTTATTAATTATAAATACTTTACAGAAATTATGATAAGTTGCCAAAATGTCCAAAATACAACTATTAACCAAAATTCTTTGATTTTAGACACCATACATAAACTATACATAACCTGATTGTGAAATGCAGGTTCAGTGTGTTATAAAAGCTTACATATACTTCGAAATACAAAATAGGGTGTTGGCTTTTAACCCTTTGGGGTATTGAAGAGAGAAGTAATTTAAATATTTACATAAATTTCATTTTCTAAGTCACATTACATCTGCAAGACATGTAAAGAAAATTTTATGCTAGAAAGCTTCACCAAAAGTATGTAAATTTAAGGGTATTTGAAATTCTTGTTATAAAAATAAATGGGGAAATAAAATCTTCTTAATATCTCAGTCTCATGGACAAGGTTGTTGATTTCTAAACATATGAAGGCAAATGCAACACTTAAGAAAAACAGATGTTATTTAGTCTTTTATGGTATAATACATCCAACTTGGACTATATCGTTAAATCCAAAGGATTAGTGCCACCCTGCACATAACTAAATGTCTTCTTTAAGGTTTTCTGTAATGGATGCTGCTGTTGAAGGGAAATTTAGTTGTGTTCTGAACCACCAAATTACATAAAGATAAAACATTTCCACAACTAGATATATAAATACTTTTTTTAAAGAGTTTTTGTAATATGTTAATGAGTTCTTTAGCATTCCCCAAAATATTGTTTAAAAAGTGTATTACAAACAGCTTGTTTATGATTGGCTTTTATGACTGTTTTAAGTTCTGATTTTGTTAATTGCGACTACTAGAATGCTCAAAATAATGTTTTTGTTTTTTGCAGGGATTCATCTCGATGTTTCACAAATGACGTCAAAGAAGAGCAGAGATTGTTTCGCCATATCTAAATGGTATGTTTTACAAGATCAGGCTGTTTTGCAGTCTTACAGTTTCGTATTCTTTACTGCTACATGCATGCAGCCAGTAGGGTATGCTGTTGTCACGTTTCCTTTCTGAAAAATAATTTTTTTTATTTCAAAGGGTTACGATTTAGCCAGCGTGAATTGAAGAATTTGGGTGAGCTGTGCTGCAAATGGACACCGTAAGTAGAATTTTAAGACAGATTGAGTGTCTTTAGCAGATTCCTTGCATGCAGTCTGTGCTTTGAACTCGTAAAAAATTGTCAAATCATTAAAAAAATGTATATTCATTTTATTTGTAACAATCTCACAAATCTGACCTAATAAACAGCACAGCAAAAAGTGCTCTTTTTTCCCTTGGGCATCAAAATCATTACTGGGAAGTACCGCTATGTCCTCACCTAAATAGAGGCAAGCCTGCCCCCTAGTGTATAATCCAACAAAGATGCACACATAAATTTCAAATGTATAGATGTGAGTAGAGATACTACGCAGTTAGTTTGAAATAATTTCCCATCAACATAAAAATAAAATATACTGCAGACATTTAAGTTCATTTTTATAGCTCAAGGCACATTAAATATTATGTGACTTTGAGACATTAAAATTGCTAATGCGTTCATGATGCTCTTTTGATTAGCTAGCTACCCTGTGAATTACAAATACTATTCATTTCTTCTTTTAAACTCATTTCACGTAATTTAAAACAATTGGCAATCATTACATCACTTTCACATTATTTATATTTTAAACACTGAGCTTTTTACAACGCTAATTGTACATGAGCAAGAACTAATTTTGATGTACGAGCTACGTTATGCTATGCTACGTTAGCTCATGTTTTAGCGAGCTAAGTGTAAATGCAAACTTCTGCATACCTTTAATCATTTTCAGCTTTTACTGATTTGCTACCTAAGAACTTTTGTTGCATCTCATTTCTAGTTGTACTAAACATTAAAAGCGTTAAGAACTGGCAGTAGTTCACAACCTGCGTAAACGCTCCACAGTTAAGTACATGTTACATTTTGAAATGCTTGATAAGATTTCAAAGCAAAATCAGACTACAGGCTACTTGGGCCATGTAGTAGAAAAGTAGTTTTAATCTTCAGATAGCAAAATAAACCAAGGTGGTATGGGTTTGCTTCTATGGAACTCGTAGTTTGTAAAGTCAAACATAACCTACCCGGTGCTTGTGGGCAGTACATGGAGCCAAGAATTTGACTATTTTACTTAGTCAAAAATTTGGCTATTTTTGGTTAACAAGTAGAATTGACTCTAATTTTCTCAAAATGGATCACTGATTATTTTCCGTAGATGTTGCCAAACCAAATAAAATGATAGCGAATCGCCATCAGCACAGAAAGTCTCTTGCTGCCATTTTCAAGTGTAATTTTTCCTCTTGTTTCTCCTAATTGTGAGAAGTAACTGTACACGGTGACTTAGAACAGATCCACAGGTTGGATTACCCCCCCCCCCCCAACCACACACACACACAGAACATGAAGGAAACATCTCCCAGTTAGCAATGCAGATCGTTTAACTTGATTATGTGAATTTGATAGATTTTCATAAAGCGATTTAAAATGGCTCCCATTTTTGCAGCTTCTTGAGTTGCACATAACAGCACATAATCCATCATATAACAAAAACTTGAGCGTAATCAGTGACTTATTAAGGATTCCCAATAGAAAACCTGCAATAGATTAGTTTGCTTCACTTCAGAAGATCCTGTCAGCTCTGTTATTCATTACACTTACAATATTATGTTTACTTGTGTACAGAAGGTATTTTTTTTAACCACAAATACTTGTTCAACATCAACAAGGAAGGTTTCAGTCTGTATACGATCAGTCCTGTTTAAATGTTGTTAGGGAACATCTCGCATATAAAAATGTGTTGTTCTTAATCAAGTCTCTAGGCCATTTTCTTGGCCTTGTTTTATTTTGCAGAATTTGTACAGAACATTAGTTCTCAATTAATTTTTGTTGTAAATGACAGTTTTGTAGTTTCAGAAATGCACTCCTCCCATTCTGTAAAAAGTGAAAGCAGTGTTTGGCAGCCATCTTTGACAGTTGGAATTAACACTTATAGAATTAAAAGGTCCAAGCACTTAAAGCTTGTTGAAGTCTTGTAAAGCCTGGAAATATTTGTGTGAATGTTAAATGGGTGTCATTCATTGTTCTTTATCTTTTTCATAGCGGAGACAGGAGACACTGGGAGAAGATTTTCAAATTTTGAAGAAAAAGAAGACAGCTCTGTAAGTTCATCCTTTTTGACCTGACTATTTTTGTCATGTGCCTATTGAAGATCCTAGAGAATATATTTACCAACATCCAATTCACCTAGACTGTCTTTAAGTAGAGTTTCCTCCATGTTTATTGCTGACATTCACTTTTAGTCCTAAGAGGCTAGCAGAAACAAACAAAATAAAAAACAGATGTGAAAGTGAATTAACAAAGGAGAAGTCTGGAAACATAACTCATAGCACTACACATAACAGTTTAATTTGGCTGCCTTTATTATTGATAATGTACAAACTATTTTTGGGGATGCTGCCTCCTATTGGCACATATTGAAAGCCATATGCCCCTACAGTCTCCATATTGCCAAATCTTAATAGATTCTTGTTGTGCTGAAAACCTGATAAAATGAGACCAATACCAAGCGCAGTTATTTGTTGCTTAATAGTGGATAGCTGAAAATGACCATAGCTTGAATAGCCGCTTTAAATGTTATTGGATGCTATTGTGTTGTACATCTGTTGCTCGGGTATTTGGCTATTCTGGTAATTGTTAGTTCATGCAGTGGATCTTATTTTTTATTGTTTGCTTACAGATCTGTCTTGTGTTGTTTTTACTCCTAATTGGTTTGAATGTCAAAGCTGTTGCGTGAATAGTTTTTACACATAATGCATTGATGCGACTTGAGGTGCAACTCTAGCCTCATTGTACTCCTGGTGGTCAACTGAGGAACTGCTTTTTGCAAATTGCTGAAAGATTTATTCAGCCAAGACTTCATTGTGCTGATTACTTTAAATTAACCTCACATTATATATTTTCAAAGCACTATAAAATTGGACAAAACATAACCATTAAAGCTTGGGCCCAACACATTTACTTAGCTTTCACTGTAAACTTATTAATCGTTACAAAGCTCAATAACAACCCCTACTGAATTTAAATTTGCATTCAATCCAATACATTACTATTCCATTTTATCACAGTTCATTTAATTGTCCGTTTTAGTCAACTCCGCATACATAGAAACACTTCTATCCAGGAAAAATACGTACACTTGCACAGTGATCGCTAGCGCAGCTGCAAGCTAGCCACCTATGTTGCTTGACTGGCATGATTTTAGTCTAGCTTAGGATGGCTACTTTTAACTACTGGACAGTCAGTCATTACTTATTTTCGTTACACTGTGGGCTTACAATTCTTCCTTCTTTTTTTTATCCTATCAAGACCCCATTCAACTGGATATTGCTGAAGTGGAGACCGCGTTGTTTAACGTGAAGATGGCAAGTAATTTGGCGGTTAGCCAAATTTTGACAAGCTGAAACTTTTTTCTGACTGGACTTTGACATTTGGATTTTCATTTTAATTTTACCCACAACTTGGACTCTGGAACACCTTTGCTGGCTGTGTAGTGGACTCAAAAAATTAATGCTGTTTTGGGGAAATCAGCCTTTTGTACATTTGATATTCAAATGTTGTTTTAAATAAAGTGTGTGACCTCGTATATATTTTTTCCTGGCTTTGTTTCATTAGCAGAAAAATCACAGTACATTTGCCGCAACGTTTTGACAACGTTGAAATACTCCGAAGTTAGTTTTTGTATTTGTTAATGCATACAAAGTATGATGCTGCTTTTCATCGACTTAGGGTCATTAATTTCAAAGGTATGGCCATATAAACTGAGCTTCAGACTGATGTTGGAATTTATCAAATTCTTTTTTGAATGACAAGAGGAAATGAGTGATTAAAATGTCCCCCCCTTTCCCTTAATTAGTCCTAAAACACCTGAAAATACACTTCACTTTAAAGCTTTCTGTTCAGAGCCCAAATGGTTTCCAAAGGCTCTTTAAAATGGCTACTGGTTGTCCTTCTTCCTGCTTGTGCAGGAAGTGATGTAATTGGTGCAAAATATACTTTTACAGCATCTCAGTATTCTTGCCTTTTATGAAAGGGCAAGAAAAGGTTTCACTTTGAGGATTGTGTCCTGGGGCTGAAAATGTATGTAAGTTAATATAAACGCATTTTTAAACATAATAAAAGGGGAGGGACTTAAACATCACCTGAGTGTGGGGTAAATGGAAATAACGTCAATCAAAGGCAAAGCTTTCAGAGCAGGGAAGGAGCTCTAGATGGCGGCTGAGCCTTGGGAAGGGTGCCATGGGCTTTCGTTAGACCGTTTCTTTTGCCTGTTTTTCGACCGAGACTTCTCGATTTTTGATGAAAATTTGAGGGCTGCGATCGTGCGCTCGTCCTTTTAACGAAAATCGACGCGATTTGTGCGGTTTTTGGGCTGTTTTTTCGAGCCGTAGGAGCCGTCTGCTCCGGCGAAGTGCTCGTCGTTGTTTTCCATACTGGTCTCTGGCAGCCATGGCGCGCCTCCATTTTTAGTGCTGCTGCTGCTGCCTCTCCTCTCGCTCTCTCAGTAGATGGAAGACTATAAAGGCCTACAAGCTTTATTTTTCTTTTTAAACAAAGCAGTTTTTGTAAATTAAGTCGTCTTTACATTTTTATTTTTATTCGACTCGGATGCATATTTAAACTGTGATAGGGCGAACGAGAATCTAATAGTTCATTTATAGACTAGCACCTTTTCTCCACATTGAATTGACATGTTTACACTGTGTGAAGCTTAATTTACTGTTTTTCTCATGCTTAAATATTATTTTATTAATGCTTCGTCTGATGACGCAGTTAGAATTAACGGCATGCGGCTTGATCCGTGAACTATATTTAAAGACATTTAACTTATTGTAAGAGCACCTGCCTTTTTTGTTGACTTTATTTAAACTAGCGATGTAAGTAATGATCCTTAAATTTTTCGTTTTAATGCTTTTTTCCCCCCTGCTCGTGTCGCACCGTCGAGGTTTTTGCTGCCACCTGAGCAAAGGCAATCTTGTGGGACTTGTGTGATAGTTCATGCTTCCTCTTAACTTTTTGACAGTAAATACCAGGACAAAACATCACCCTATCAGATTTTCAGGATACAACAATGATGAAGAGTAAAAGTAAAAAACAAGAGGATGAAGGATCGACCCAAAGCAATGCATCAAGGTATGAGCCCTTTACTTTTTTAACCTTTTTGTTTCGTATCTGCTTTGATTGTTTACGTTGTCAAGCATGGTTGATCACCTGTGTTAGATTTGCGACGTAGTTTTGAAGACGTGCACCAGTGTCTTGAATGACCTTGCTATTGTTTAATAGCCACACCCTGATTTTTTTTTTTCCTTACCATTTCTTACACTCAATACTGAGGTTTCAGGCCTGTGTCAATGGATCTTTGCCCACAAGATGTGTTAGACTACAGGGAAAGCCTTTCCTCCTGTATTATTCTGTAGATGATTTGTCACAGATGTTTAATGTCCGATCGCTATAATGTTATATGACCTTGTCTTAGGAGTTGGTACTGCATTGCACCACTTTTATTAACGTTGTTGTTGTTTTGGGGTTTGATTTATTTATGAAACAAGCACTGATTTGATGTGGGCACAAATGTATCCGGTTTTACATTTGTTTTATGTGGAACACATTTTAACGGATAGTTCTTGGACCTAGTGTTTATTTTCTATCATTTTTTTTGTTTTGTTTTATTTATTAGAACCTGTATTTCAAGTTTTAGCCAAGTTTTAAAGTTTTAGAAAATCCACCTTTTTTATGCTGAATTATTTCTGCTTATTAAAGCCATTAAAACTCTAAACAATTGTAACAAATTGTAAACAATTTTGTGTTTTTTTTTTTATAATGGCTTTGCTAAAGGTTTAAAGAAGTTATGTCAGTGCTATATTATGTAACAGCATTGTCTTTTAAGGTTATTTTTACTTTTCTGAATGGAAACCTGAATGGAAAAACAAGTAGTTTTTCTTTTTTGACTTCATTCTTTATCCTTATATCCATTACATTTAAATTATAATTTTCTTTTGAATAGAAGGACATAAATGTATTTTTGGATGTGTGTATTTTTAATGTTGAAGCTAAACTGTTAATTTCTACTGGCTGCACTTGTAGGTTGATTGTAAAGCCCTCTGGCCAAGAGTTTGCATACAGTGGTGTTTTCTTCTTTTGTTGTTGTAAATTGTTCATGTTTGCACGTCTGTGGTCCACAGCTATCCTAAATCTTCACATCAAAATCAGTGGAAACATGTTAATCAATAAAGATATCAAATCATCTGCATGGTGTCAGGACAATGCAGGAGTGACTAGCTGCTCTCTTCCTTTCTTTCTTTTAAAGAGGAGGCTCGGTTTGTACTTATTGGCTAAATGCAGTTTCTTAACAGTGTTAGAACAAGCAAGTGCTGCAACCTGACCTCAATAGACGCTTTTTGTTTGTTTGTTTTGGTTTTTAGAAAAAGATGCACAACAGTTTGCATGCACCCTCACACCATTACACTGGCTGTTCACTGCAGCAGGTTACATCACACTTGTAGTTTTCCTGTGTGATCCTGTGGCAGCCATTTTAGTATTTTATACTTGTGTGACTGAAACGTGTCCTCTGCAGGGATGATGGCCTGACTGTTACACAGAGAGATGAGCACTGTGGCCATTCAGGGAAGCTGGCGGAGCTAAAAGAAAAAAAATTATCTGCCCATTTTATGCAATTAAATGACATGAAAGTAGCATTTACGTACTTTCCTGAGTCACAAAATGGCCCTTGCTTTGTGTGCCCAGCTTGCTCATTTAGCAGTATTAAAACTCAGCTCAGAACTACACAGAGGAGGAACAGGAAGAGTTCAGACGTTAGCAAGACGGCACGAAGGGCTGTGATAGGCTAGAGAGCCACCTAGCAACTCGCCAACCAATAGTAATTCAAGAATATTTTTTTAGGATCCACCCACTTCTGACCTCATTTAAAGCGGAAGGAGCCATATACTTCCGAGTTTGGCCATTGAAGCAACGCTGTGATATGTTTGAGGTTATTTTCCACCGCGTTTAAGTCGTAATTATTGTGCATTTTCAACAAATTTAATACACTGTTGCCTTTACTATAACTCCCATAGTTTAATAAATGGCAGAAGCTGGTTTTTATAAGCACGTTCTTCATCTTCAAAATAAGAATAACGATATTCAATAAATTAAATGACGCTAAACTCTTATCGTAATTAAAACATTTATGAGAAATAATACATTATGTTTAAAAATGCACTTCATGATGAAATGCAGCGATTGAAATCTATTCCTAGCAGTGTAGTGTCTGGTGACACCGTGTGCCCAAAAATAATAACTGCACGCCGAGAAAGTCTGTAAAGTTCCTCATAGCAAGCGCGATATTTATCCACTGAATAGCCCCAGCTTAATAAATCTTTCAGTCTAATGTATGCAAAACCAAATATTTTAAATTGAAAGTATCAAATGCATCAGCACTGCAGGCCTTCAAAGCCACGGAAGAAACCAAAGAAACGTGGGCATTGAGGTATTTATTAACTGATAACCCTGTTTACTAAAACCTTCATTTGAATTAAAGGTGATAGCATCAGGAAAAAAACCCCTCCTATAGATAACCCTGATGTGGTTAAAATCAGTTTGTTTTATAGCTTTGTTTTCCTTTGATTTATGAAATGTTGAGTTATTTAATCCTTACATGTCTTTATGACTATAAAATTTAATTTAAAATAAATAATATAGGGGGGGACAAAAGCATGTGCTACTCTAAAAACCTGTTAAACTGAAGCAATGTGTACTTGTATGGCTCAACGAGTTGTAAGGTAGAAAGATTAGGCATGAGTGATCAAATAGGGAACAATGAGTCCTTATCCAATTTTTCACTAAAGGATGTGAGGGTGTATGTTGGGCTACTCAAGACTGGAGTACTTTGAATGTTTTGTTTAAAAATTTCCACATAGGAAATTATACTTCTAGTGTATTTTCCTGTTTTATTTATTTATTTTAATGTATGTAATTGCTTTGCATGATGCTACAAGTATTTAGAGGATGACTGAGAGGAAAAGACTGGTGCTGATTTATGAGTTTGACCCAGTTTTAATGTATTTCAGTTGTGAAAGCAGGTCTGTTCACTGCAGGCCTGTTGAAAATGCCTGTAAGAGGATTTGTTAGCCTTAGAGAGAGAGAGAGGGGTTATTATAAGACTGTTAGCTGAGTAAGGAACATAGAGCATGATGTAACGAGGCTTTTGCTTCCTCCTGTCCAAGTCACGAATTACTGATGCCATCCAGCTTTTGCAGTTCCTCTGTGCCCTAGTGTGGAGGGTTTGCACTGAAAATTAGGACATTCTTAAATTGCTGCCACTGACAACCCCATGATGTTGCACACAGGTATTTGAGCAGTAGTCCCATCAGTGACTGTTAAGTCAAATGAACATATTCTTTCTCCTGTAGCAATTCGGCTTCAGAGGAATCCAACCACTCTGCATCGGAGTCGGGAAGTCAGTCAGAGAGCGAGCATGGCAGTGAAAGGAGGAGATCGCACAACTCCGAGTCAAACAGCTCCTCAGAGTCAGAGAGTCACTCAGAGTCAGAGAGCGAGTCTGCAGAGTCCAAATCACAGCAAACCGCAGCAGAGGTCAAAGACAAGCCAGTTAGAAAGAAGGAGCGCCTGGCAGATGTGAAGAAGGTAAAGGTCACCGGAGACTTTCTGTGTTCAATCCGATTATTTTTCCCTGCCCTCTCTCAGTGGTTCTGGAATGCAGAGCCTGTTTTATTGCTTCTGGCAGTAATTGCA
>VOQJ01014609.1:0-10483 GCA_015052665.1 Apistogramma diplotaenia
CACACACACACACACACACACACACACACACACACACACCAAACGCATATGTGCATACATGTAGCACAGGTTTAAGCCCAGAGCCAAGTACACAATGATTAACAAACAGCATACTTCACACACGGAGGCACACAGAAACTTTTCTTTCAGTGTCCTTGCTCAGGAATGTGGAGTCAGCCCGCCTTGCATAGTAATGCAACTTTCGTCAGCCCTGAGAATAACAGCAAAAGGCTAAAGGGCAGCACTTGCTATTACAAACAGGCACACAGACTTGCACAAAGGCCCAAGATTTAAAAGAATTAGCTACCAGGCTCCGTTACTAACAGATACGTAACCTAGGTAAGGGGTAGCATGAAAGCATCTTCTTCCAACATAAAGCTAAACAGAGACCATTTTCAGGCCATATCTGTACTTCTTCAGAGCAGGTGCACATTATTTGCCCTCCTGAATACACTTCAACTGGTTCAGCATCTCTGCTTGATCTGAGAGCTGTGTAAGCAGCCCTTTAAGTCAGTGCTTATGTTAAAGCTCCAGCTGAATGTTAGGTAACAGTAACAGAAAGCTTGCTACTCAAACAGAGACAGCGAGGCCCGATCGCTCTGTCACATGTTCAGGCACAACCACTAACACGGCCGGAAGAGGGGGGAAATGCAGGAAATTCTCAGCATTCCTGACAGGAAGAGATAATCGCCCTGTGCCCCACAGTGTGGAATAATTCCAGGCTCCAAGAGGGAATGTGATCCATGGCTTACCACAAAAGCTTTGAGATGGCCTGTTTTGCTGTACCTTTAAAAGGCACATAAAAAGGCCAGATTTAAAAATGGCAGTTGCTTACAGTACATAAGGTCTTACAGGATTACATTAGTACGCTCATCACTCTTAGTTATGAGCACAGTGCTCACAGTCTTGATTGCTGTAACAGAAAAGCACTGCTGCAAAGTTCGATATAGTCGCTTTGCAGTCTTTTTGGCATCTTCTTCCTCTCAAACAACTTGGTCCAAGAAGGTGACAGAAAAGTCCAGAAGTCCTCATTCCCTGCAGATCCTCCAGCCAATCCCAGCCAACAGGTAGACGTGATCTTTCCGGTGGGTCACGAGTCAACTCCGAGACTTTGTCTCAGTTGCTCACACCAGGAGGTGCCCCTGGGACATCTTTATTGGGAGCCTGAATCACCTGAACCCAGTCTTCTCATTAACAAAGAGCCAAGTTCCTTTCAGACCGCTGAACTACAGAGTGCAGAATGAAGACCGCCACACTGAGAATGTCACATCATTACATTTATCCCAACAGGTGCTTCTTTTTGCAGATCACGTCCGTTTGTCTTAAGCAGACAGCGGAACAGTATGCAATTAAGTGTGAATGCTGAGTTGGTTTGTGGATCAGCATCTCCAAGTGTGAGTCCATGGAATTCCCCCTCCAGGTACCGGTAGAGCCCTAAGTCAAAGCTCTACTAATTAATTGGTAGTTTTCATTTCATTTTTATGTGTAATACATACTTAATGAAACTATTACTTATATTCAGCAGCGAAGCATTTGCGAGTTATTTGTTATATTACTTGCTGTTTGAATTTTATTGCTCAGCCTGGTTCAAACAGCTTAAAAGCCTCCACACTCTCAGGTCATTAGGTTATCCCATTTGACTGAGTAAATGGAGCATTCTAGTCCTTAAATCCTAGTGTTATCCTCAGCTGAAGGCTTACCAGCCAAATTTAGGCAAAACTACTGACTGCTAATAAAAAAAAAAAAAAATCACATGACTTGGACAACTTGAGTGACTAGATGTACTCATCTCCTCTCCCCAGCTCCTCCAACCTTCCAACACTCGTGATAGTGAGAAAGAAAATCACATATTTTACAGTGATACTAGCAGTGCCTTTGTGAGAGGCTTTGACTGCACTCCAATAACACTTAGTTGGCCAGTCAGGCAGGTAAAGTGTACAGTACCTGGGGGTATGGTGGTAATTGTGAGAACAGTTCATGTGGATGTGGCGCTTTAATAATTCAGATGGAAAACAGGTCGGATTTAAAACAGCACACCCAGCTAGTTAGCATGCGCACTCAGCAGGTGGAAGGATTTCAGTGTTGTGTCTTTTTTTTGTGCAGCTAACAAAAAAGCTTTCACTTGTGACACAAGCTGACAAAAATAAATATATAAATAAACCACATACTCAATTCCTGCTATCCCTTCGGGCGACGGGCATAATTTCACAGATTATTTGCCGCCTCCCTTCACTGAGATTTTGAGAGAGGGGTGTTTGAATTAAAAGTGCGACCAGCTGTCTAGAGCTTATGTAACTGCTGTGGAAGATAAAATCCTTATTCACCTAGAGCCAAAGTGAAGAGCGGGACTCTCACACCAACACATTCACAGATAGGTAACCCACTATTCGCCTGCAGCCTGGGATCTAATGTCTTCAGCAGACAGCTTTCAGATTCATGTGAAGAAGCCGTTTCTGTCCCAAGCCACCCCTATAAGATTCTTACGTTTATGCAGAGCTTACAGGTAGTTAAGCTGCATAATTTTATGTCTCGTTTTAGTTGTGGATTCATTGTTTGAATGTGCAAAGCTAAACACAAAGTACAGGTTCAGCTTAGTGCTGCTCAGCATGTTTATCTACTGTATAATGGGGATTTAAGCATTTTATTGAACTTGCTTAGATATATCTGGCCAATAAGCGGACTGAATGTTCCCACGTGGCTTGAAGTGACGAATTCTGGTTTTATTTGTTGCTCACTTTGGAAACTCATCAACACATTCAGACCAGAGTAAGCAAATTCTAAGCGTGAAAATGATCTTAAGCCTTGAGTGTGCTAGTGTCCACTCGGGTGCAAGTAACATAAACCTCATCATCAGTCGATGAACTTGACGTCTGCGTACCTGCACCAACTGTGCACGAGTCCCAGGCGGACGTTAAAGGAGTGAGGCAGGAACGACAACTTGGCTGTCGGGTCTCCAGCTGTCTGTAATCAAAACTTTAGACTTCTAGTTTCAAACACTTTCCTGAAAAGCTGTTAAGAGAGAGGTCTTTCTTGCTGTATCTACCCCCACACTCTAAACGGGCGTACACAAGAAGGAAGAGAGTAGCAATGTGATGTCAATAAAATTCAAGAACTTGACAAGTGAAATAACCTGAGCGACACGAAGTTAAGCATGCGAGTTAATTTAATCTCAGCCACTAGTTGCAAAGACAGAAATACGACAGCGGGTTGGCCACGAAACTGGACCTTGAATGTCAGCCGTAGAGAGACAGAATGAGTCATTTCATACACTGAAATTAAAAAAGAAAAAAAATCCAGAATGAACGAAAGAAAGAAAGAAAAACCCATAAAGTTCTATCAGAAAATGAGCAGGGCATGTTCAGATTTTTTTTAATGTGGCCGTGAATATGGTAAAACCTCAAGAGTTAAAAACGAAGACTAGCAGCAAAAGTTCACTCGCGAGGAAGCTCCAGCAAATCAATAAACTATTCAGCAGATAATTTGATTTAATTAGTCAAAAAAATAAAAGTTAAAGCATGCTTTAAAAAATGAAAAAACACAGAATTACAAACAACTTCTGCTGTTGCTCATTAAAGAAACAGACACAGGAGAAAAATCCCACCAGGAAAAAGAGAAGACAATTACAACAAATTGGCTTCCATGACAATATTAACACTGAGGAGCATCTGCTCCGCGGCGCACTCGAACATGTGTTTGCCGACATGCGTGCACACAGGCGCAACACACAGCTGATCCGAACAGCTGAGCGGAGTTAGATAGCACTGGATGAGCTGAGACTGACAGTTGTGGCCGTCAGTCTGTGTGCGTTCACTGTGCCGAGGTCCTGGGTGGGTTGTGTGTGAGGCCATCGGGGCAATAATAGCACAGTATGATAAAATAAACTCCCATTAAGCCTCCTTACTTCCCCACACAGACAGCTGAGGCTGGGGTGAAAATTACAGGCTGTGGAGGTACACTCAGTCCCAGCAGATGCCTTTAGTCACTCTCACTGACCCTCAGCTGCCCCTCTGGCTTTATTCCCCCTACTTAGTAGAGAGGATTTATATATACACATATGCATCCTACATAATCTTATGTAACTAAGATTACTCAGTAACTCACTTATATTTGAATAAGCCAAGACATGGTTTGCAGGGATCTAATCGCATAAGTCATTTGGTTGGCACACATTGCATGCAAGGTACTAATTCTCGCTGCTTCTGTGTGAACTCTGACACAGAGCCGTAGGTGGGTCTGCCCCTGCTTTCCTGTCTTAGCTGCACAGTGGAACAGGCGCTGTGGTGGCGGTGCCAGCCTGCTCACAGCCCCTGGGGGATGAGGGCTGCTGCTGCTGCTGCTGCTGCTGCTGCTTCTCGAGCGCTCCGTGAAATGAAGGAGATGACAAGAGCGGGGGAATTAACCCACTGAGAGCTCAGGAAGGAATAATGAGGGAGATCTGACTATTCTGGTGGAGTTACGCAACCGGCAGCAACACAGCCCACGTTGTTTGGGGCCGCGG
This sequence comes from Apistogramma diplotaenia, assembly GCA_015052665.1. Classification (NCBI taxonomy): domain Eukaryota; kingdom Metazoa; phylum Chordata; class Actinopteri; order Cichliformes; family Cichlidae; genus Apistogramma; species Apistogramma diplotaenia. Next base: position 4,499 of record VOQJ01014609.1, read on the forward strand.
TAGTTCATTATTAATATATCCTTTTATATTCTCATCTACAACCGTGCGCTGGGAGCCGGAGGCTCGGTGACTGATGGGAAATCCTTCTTGCACGTCTGCTGGTTACAAACAAACAGTAAAGGAATTAATGTGAGGTGCAATTAAAAGGCGCGTCTTTGGGCTCCACTTTAATAGGGACAGGCTCAAATACTTGGTGACCCTAGAGCGATGGGATCTCTTAGAGAATTAGGGCTCTTACAAGAAACAAATTAAAAACTGGTTAAAATCAAAGCTGCCTATTAGTCTTTAATTAGTCAAGCCCTAAAACACTTGATCTCCCAGAATGTGATCAACAGCCTCTTTTAGCGTGGTAAATAACTGTATCTTTCTAACTTCACATCCTCCTAAAGAAATCTCTGATGTGGGACTTTAAACAAGACATTATACTAGAGCGCTTCCTATGATGAGTAACAAAGTTCTTCGGTATTCAGTGTTGTTCTCAAGTGCAAAGTCATTGATGAATCAAGTAGGCACTGAAACAATTGCTTTTTTTTTTTTAAAGTAACGCTCATTAAAATGCTGCTTGTTATGAATGGAAAAGAAACAAGTAGGTCATATTTGTGTGCATGTGTTGCTTGTGTTTTTCTATTACAGTGTCCCATGCCTCTGCTGTCTGAGGGCCATTCATCTCTACAGTTTCACACACAGAATGTCCTACTTAGAGTCTCCTGGGATTTACAGTTAAACAGTATTCACCTTTTACCTCTGGAGGATGGGGGGGAGGGGGGAGGCCTCTCTGTATCTTATACAGCCTCGGTGCATGTGTATTTGCTGCTTCTCTGGTCATCCGTTTAAAAATGTATAAACCTTTTATGCTCTTCTGTCAAATATCTCACAAACTGGGGCGCAGCATCATTCAGGGAGGGTGACAGAAAATCGTTGCGGACAAAACATGATCTCTCGTTCGGATAGCCAATTACTGATGATGAATGCCAGGCAGAAGAGGGCAAAATATGCAGAGAGGCCATCCCCCTTGTCAGAGCTGGGCTGCAACACAGATGCTTTCTCCTACTCTCTCCTTGACACAAACACCTCCGACTCGCTCGGCTTTCTTTCCTGACCCTGAACTTTCTCTGAGTTTATTGATCTTCTCTGACGCCGTCCGTTTGGCTGAATGGATGATCAATTAATCCTAGCTTGGGTCCGAGTCCAAGCTCAACAGCTCCATCGTTTGAGGAACATCCCTGTGAGCAGAAAGCGTGCAATCTTTTGCTCCAAAGGGACCGTGGCTTTTGGAGCATTAAAACTGCCGTTCACAGTCATGTATGCCTGTGCGTCGAGATCTCCAGAAAAGGCGGGGTGATGCAACCCCCAACAATACTGTGCATTCAAACCAAAGTATGACAGGCATTTACCAGAAGAACCGCAGTGTCAGTCATTTATCTTCTGCAGTTAATTAGAAGAAGTTTCAGTCTGAAGTCTGACGGGCCGAATGTCCCTGACAGCTGCAGTCAATTAAGCCAATAGTTGAAAACAGACCCAACATTATGCTGTTATCCACTGAGAGTTTGGTATGCTTGATGTTTTTCTTGAACTAAAATGGATACTGTTTCACAAAAATCAATATAACCTAGATCAGGATCAACGTCTGCGGGGTAGCATATCACTTTATAAAGAATTTCATTGAAATCCTACTGTAACAGTCTTTTTAAAGGCCATGCCGGACACTTTGAAAGAGCATTTGTTCCAAAACAAGCAACCACAGCATTTGAGCTACACTTGAGGCCACATTCGAACATAAAACTTCCCCACAGTGCTGTCAAACACACCGTCCAAAGCACACAGACATAAAAAGAGGCCCAGAAAAACCCAAACGCTGGTTGGAGCGGGAGAACCAGCTAACGGGACAACAGGCTGCATGCTGAGTTTTTCACGTACACGTTCTAATATTCCCCTCGAAAACTAACTGAGTGGAAAAAGAGACATGAATAATTTTGATATATTTAAATTCGCACAGTATTCACTGCCTGTACACCACCTCAGCAAACTTTATCCCAGAGAAGCAAACATAAGTTTTAAAACTAAATAAGTACTGCACTTACGCGACCGTCAGTGTAATTCAAGCGCACCAGCCAATCATAACACTGAAATGCAGGAGTGAAACTCCTGGTAGATAGAAACAGGAACGGCAACTCATGTGACTTCCAGGTCCTCTAGTACGCGATTAAGCAACAACATGATGTGAAACAGGCATACAAGAACGTGCTTAAATAAGAATATAAGAAAAGTATTCCTAAACAATTTTCAAAAGTGCTTTACTTAAATGCATGCAAAAAGGACGCATTAATTTGGGACTATTTTCAGCTGTAGTTCAGAGAGAAGGTTTTACAGAGTGCTAACAGAGTTTTTATGGGTTTATATACAGTACATCAGCAGAACAAGATACATAAACAACAAGGAAGGATCTTAAAACTCTATTTTAAACCAGAAGCTAGTCGGGGACTTCAGAGCAGGAATAAGTGAACTCTTCCAGTTCCAGCTGCTTCGGAGTGAAGGTTTAAATCTTCACAGTGATCAAGCGCGGGAGTGAAGTAAGAGTCCACCCACACTATTTTCCTCTGTGGCCTCTCTTAGGATGGATTGCAGCACGATTGCATCTTTCACTGAGTCTCCTAATCCACAGATCCACTGGCTACCTAATAATTAGGGGCCACTTTGCTGATTTCTCAGTCATCTTCTTAATGCATTCTTCCTATTTGGTGCAGCCGTTAAAGCACTTTATTATTAATATTTCCTTTTTTTGTGTGTCCCCCCCCCCCCATCTAAATTTAGGCAACACGCGCCATAGTAAGATGTCATTTTATTTTAGCACTCTGGCCAGAAACGTGTCCATTTTTAAAGTCACAGTAACAGCTGCTGGCATGTGAGTGGAATTTGTAACATGGTAGCTGCATGAAGGTTAGCTCAGGCTAGTATAAAGAGAGTCAGGCCGGCAGCCACTGGCACTGCAAGCTGAACATGGAAGTGAAAAACAGTGCAGTTCCGTAAACGAGGCTCGAGGCTGCCGCCAAGAGAAACTCCGTCCCTGTGAACATCCGTGTTAAAATGCCCAACTCGACAGCACGAATCAACATGTTTGGGGCATGTGGGTTTGGATGGTGAATATTCCCTTTCATGACAACAATGTAGGCGTGAATTTTAATATAACATGACCAGTGTGTGTGTGTGTGTGTGTGTATGCACGCAGAGACATGAGATGATCCCACACAAATCGTTAATAAGCTTTTCAGGCGAGGAGCTTACAGCTAGGCTAAAACATTTGATTCTTCCCAATGAGCTGTCCAGTATGCTATTGGTATTAATGAAGACGTGTTGGAAAACATCTAACACTCCAACACTTCCCCGGAGGTGCAGATAATCAGCTTTTCTGAGCAGCACTGGCTGAAATAGATTCATAAATCTGTAATAAGGACCTGCACTTTACAGCACTGACTCCAGCTCTTCTCTCTATCTTCCTCTCCATCAAAACGCCGCTCTGAATATCGACTTCACTGTACGCGCTCAGAAGTCCAATGCGATTCTCAGGAGAGGTGGAAGGCTATGCTCTGGGTAAAAGATCGTCCGCCCAACACTTGAGCCTCGTCTGGATAGAAAATTGCTGTAAACAGCGGAGTGGCAGGTTGTGCAAGGGACCCTAAAGCCAGCCAGAACTCACAGTAGCTCCCCTCGCTAAGCTGAATGCTGCACACACCCCCTGCAGGTGTGGTCCACACATCATAAACACTTAAGTAATGTACAGCAGCGTGTTCCAGGAATAACCTCAAAAACCAAGAGTGCATGAAACCACGGGCGTTTCTCCAGATTCATACATAATTGCAGCTTCAGTATTTTTTTGTCTTTTCTTTCTGGCATTGAAATTAATCTCTAACCAAGAAGACTTGGGGGACGGGGGGGAATCATACTTGGAGATGCCATTGGTTTACAGAAATACCAATGACTGCTTCTCTTTATCTATACGCATCTTTTTATACATGCTTTTTGCATCTCATCTCCCCTTGCATGTAGCAGGGCAGAATGAGTACCTTCTTTACTGAGTTTATTTTTTAATTGATGATTACTTTTTCAGTTGGGCTCTGTGAAGCGCAGTCTAAATGTCTTATAGTGGAGTCTGACAGGTTGGCTGATAGTAGGTAATATTAGCCTATCACAGACATAACAACATCACCATACATTGACACTGACGCTGAATAGTTCCAAAATGAAAATTTGAACCAACGTTATTACAATGTTATGTTTGCTGGGCGTATATGTTTCAATATCATTGCTGGGCAGTTATCACAATAACCCTTTTTTTTTATGTTTCTTCTCCTGACTAAATCACAGCTGGCACTGGCCTCCAGGATTGCTCAGGCTCTAATCTTGCTGCAGCCTTGTGCTGCTGCTGGACCAAAGAAAGGGGAGAATGAGATTACGACTGTTTGGGAGAATGCAAATAGCTCACTCTCAGAAAGGGAAAATCACACTGGTGATACAAGTGTTATTTGTCATTTTCCCAAGAAAGTGTTGGGGGTTTTTTTCTAAAGGGACTCCAGGATGAATTCAACAAATGCATTCAGTAGTGTGTAAAAGAAGCAGCTTCATCCTGATGTCAGTTTGGTAAGAATTTCAAGCAAGACAGACTCTCACTATGCCATTACTCTGAGCACAAGATTGTAATTTGGCCTAAGTATCTGTCATCACTCACTCTGTGGGAGTGCAGAGCTAAACTCAGATTTGGCCTAATCTGATTAAGGTAAACGGCTCGTCCATTGATACCTGCCTTACTGTCGAGTTATCGGAGCAAAGCCTGAGTGATTTTGCTAAGCGAGAGAGGCTGGCCGGCCTGTGGCTCCCCTCCCCGGCTGCAAGTCCAGCCATTGCATTTCATTGCATCAGAAAAATAAATAAATAAAAACGATAATGGCTGCCAAATGAAAAGTGTAATTTGAGTTTGGAAAGATGACTCGTGCGCTGGTTCCTATGAAATATCTAGACTTGAACAACATTTGCAACAATAAAACAAACAAACAAACAAACAAACAAAAAAAACACTACAGTGTGATGCAACACAGCCTGAATGTGTTTCCAGCGATCTCTACCTCTGTTTATTTTCCAAAAGTATGATCCGGGTGACTTCATCCACCATCCACATTGTGAATCAGATCTTCACCTCATTTAAGATGCTCTATAATGCATAAAGCCATAATCTGCACCTGTTTTTTTAATATATTTTTTTAAATGACTAATGAGTTACTACGTCTTTACTTGGAATGAAACTGATAGGACTCTGAAAATAGCCAGCCTGTGCTCTGAAATATTCAGCGTGTGCATATGTGTGTGTGTGTGTGTAAGCGTAATGATTTGTGGCTTCGGTGCAGCCCAAGCAGGCCACAGAGTAACTTTCCTGGACAACAGTGCTGTTTGCTGTCTGCTTTGACAGAGACGGGAGTGAAGGGCAGGGACGCTGTTCAGGAAGCTCCCTGCTGATACTTTTTATGTATGACAGCAGCTATTTGAGGAGCCACAGAGCACGTTTGTGCGCCTAAGTGTGGGTGTCTAAATGTGTGTGTGTGTGTGTGTGTGTATGTTGGGCCCTCTCTGGTCAGTGACTGACACTGGATTTTATCCCGCCAGATTAACCGTCGGATTCCAAATGCCATCTGGGATTTACAAGACGAGCAGGACAAGAAAGTGTGGGAAATAAGCACAAATGATTGAAAAGTGCTTTATGGGAAAGAAGCAATTGTTTACTTTTTTTTTCCCCCCCAGCAAATTTCCCAGTTAATTTTGTTTCTCTCTCAGCCTGGTGATTAATGTTTGCTTTTAGTGATAGTTTTGATGGATTTGTTTATGGTGGGTTATAATAATCAAGGTGGCAGCTCAAGAGTACAGTAAGCTGCTGGGGGGGGGGGGGGGAAAAAAAAGGAAAATTAAAGGGGGGGGCATAAAACAAAATGAATTAAGGGA
>VOQJ01014612.1:6289-16900 GCA_015052665.1 Apistogramma diplotaenia
GAGGCGTTCAAATTTAAAAAAGGGGGCGGAGGGTGAGGGGGGGGGAGAAAAGGAAAGTAAAAGGGGGGGGGGGAAGGGAGTGGGGTGAAGGAGTGGGTGGAAAAAACAGAGAGACAGCAAAAACAAGACAGAAGGGATGAGGAGGGGAGGGGGGGGGGGGCAGGGAGAAAGGGATACAGGAGGACAGCAGGAGAGGTGGACAGGGAGGAACAGAAAGGCTGGCCCATCGATTGGCTGAGATAATTTCCCATTGATTGCTGCACTGTTTGGAGATTGCTGGAGAAAGGTTTATTGCCCACATGCTGCAGCTGGGGAGGAGGCCATAAAATAAGCACAGGTTGTCTGCAGAGAGCTAGGGCTCCATCATCAAGACTGTAAAACACACTGTGCAAGAGAGACGGACGCACACCGCACTTGGATACTCTTTTTACATATTAACAGATACGACTACGTGCACAATATTCCCATTATGCTTAACGGGAGGATGCAGAATCGCTGATGGAAAGCGCTCTTGCATAACCCCTTGAAAATCCGAGGGCAGCAGTGCAAAGAGTATTTATTGGATTGAAATGGAGGTCCATTGACATCCTCCCTGACATCAATAACATGCAGGCTCATCAGCTCCCTTGCGATAATAATCACAAGAATAATTGGCTGGCTGCCGTTTCTCTTTCTGTGAGAGTAACTGCCTACGCACCGAAGGACAAAAAAGGCTGATTTTTGGTATTCTTATTGTATCCTTTTATTACACACAGACCCCAGTGCACCTGAATAATAAACCCTAGAACAACTATGCATATACACATTAACCACATGTTGACACACCTTATGAAGACAGTTTGACAAGAGGAAATTACTTCATGCCTACAAACGATGACACTGCTGAAAAGTGGAAAACCGTCAGCACTGTGACTCAGTAGAACTCCTTGATCCCCACTGGGCTCTCACTGTAACCAGTGCAGAGTCTATGACAGGAGTGCTAGTTCATGGCTTGATATTAATTGTGGGTTTTGAGTCATGGTTTCATGGGTTTTCTTTAAAAGGGAGGGGAAAAAAGCAAAAAACACAAAAAAGAAAATATTCAAAAAATGCCTTTTCTCCCTTATTTCTCAGACGAGCAGTTAAAGCACCTAAAGGCTGCAGATCTTCTAGGCAGGAAGTCATTTGGGTCTTCTGGTTAAGATGAAAACTACCTGCTTTTTCTTCTAATGTTAAGCTGACACTAAACGTCAGAGAAACAAACCACAGGATGCAGAGAGCGGGTAAAATAAAAAATAACCCAAAGTCTGAGTCGCTTTGAAATCTAGCGACCCAGCTATGAAGTTTGTTGTTAGCCGTTGTGTGGTATATTTCCAAAAGGCCACACAGGAGTCACTTAGTCCCAATGACACATGGTTGGCTGAACCTTCATATCTACTGCTGAACTGATCGATCAGTACTTCCTCATTGAACGCTGACTGGTCTGAACTGACTGTGCTTTGGCAACAAGCATGCAGCTGGAGCAGCAGGAAGATGGATTCTCTTGTGACCGCAATCTTGCCAGTCCAGCTGCTCAGCAAGGTGATTTAAGCATTTGCGAAGCAGCATGCGAAAACCAGAGTCCACAGTAATTGTTTTACTTTGTTTCCTAACATTTCAAAACTTCTAGATTAACATGAAAAAAAGAGATTTCCTTTAACAGTAGTTGGTTATTTTCTGTCTATACATTTTCTAGGTATAAATGTCAAATTGTGTCCATTCTTTGAATTACTGTTTAGCAAACGGATAAAGAGCCACTTGTGTTTCATAAATGATTAAACCTGTGATTAAAAACTGGGGTTACAAGAAATTGTTGACTGATCACATCCCACACAGGGCCACAGTCACAGATAAAAAGATGGAAAAGTCACAAGCATCGCTAAGAGGACAAAATTTCGCTCCCCGTGGTGTGTGTGGCTGCACTAATGCTCCGTTTCCACTAGTGCCTACTCAGCGTGACCAACTCGGTGCAACGTGACTCGGCACATTCTTGTTTTGCTCCCATTACAACTGAGTGCCACCTCCATGCGGGTGGAGTTGATATAGCAACATGGGCATTAGCCTCTTGACGTAATTTGTATGGGACTCAAACACAACACAGCCGTTAGCTCGGCGACCTCGTGGCTCCCTCTGGATTCTCTCTGGGTACTAAAAAAGTACCTGGTACCTTGACCTGATGGAAACGCCTACAAACCGTGCCAAGTTGAGTCGAGTCACACCAGTGGAAATATGGCATAAACGTGGGTTTTCACTTCACAGCTGAGAGGTTTAATGGAGGATTAGTGCACTGTTTATTTGCAGTTTACACACCAGAAACTGTCTAATAGTGATGCTAACATAATAAAATTGTGGTTCTTGATTGTTTGGCTGTTTTCCTTGGGCTTTGCTGTGCTTTTTGTGTGCTAAATCATACATAAATGATTTGATTCTTTTGCACCAGTTAAAAAAGCCCAAATGTTTCAGAGAATTATTGTTTCTCATATTTCAGAAAGTGTAATGCTGGTCCAGTGGTTTTTGTAGATGTAGTGAAAGGGCTCCCAATTAATCACAAACTCAGTAACTTTTTTTTTCTTTTCTTTTTTTTTCAGTTCTACTTCAGTCGAGCAATTCTGCCCTTTTATCTTCCTCACTGTATCTGGCCTCAGCTTATGCACCTCCAGCTGAAGTCATTCTGCATGTGAAACCAAGCTGACAGCCTGCAGCACTGCAGGGAAGTGGATGTGTACAAAACCCTCGGCAGCCAGGGAAGAACAGCAAGAGAGGAGGGGAAAAAACTGCCCGGATTCCCATCTCGCTGTTAGTCACACCTAATTTACATTCTCTTCCTGCGCTGCCGAGCTGGTGAATTTACAAGTGGATAGAGAAGGTGCTGTTTCAGACTTGTGTTGGCATGCTGTTTGCAAGGGGTTAGGGAGACACATCAACCATGCTTCCCACTGCAGTGAAAACAGTCTCCCTCCATCTCCTGGTCTGTCCAAATCTCCTGCCTGAAGCTGTTTTCACAGAAACTGAGGGGCTGTAATGGCTGAGTGATTTCTCCAACCAACAGCAGGCTGCTGAGCCGGTTTAGTCACGCACATGACAGTTCGTCACAACTCGCTAGAGAACCAGTGTCTGACAAGGCAGAGACAGCAAAGGTGGTGCTGGTTGGTGGGAGAATGTAGAGCAGTGAGGACATGATGATAGCTCGTTCATATCAGTGCTTCCAAAATCCCACACAAACCCGAACACAGACTGTATCTGTTACTGCTTCATTTACTTCTTTTTCTTTGATGTAGTTTATATTGTAAAAATAAGTACAAATGTAGAGTTTAAATAATTAAATGGTTGACACAATTACATTTTTCATATCAGCTGTTATTAAATACCCAGTTTGGAATTCACAAGAACTATGTAGATGTATATAATGTAGTTGTAAATATTTTGTTTCCAATGGACCCAGGCTTGTAATTTCTAAAGTGGTCTTCAGCCGTAGTTTTCCCGGCTTTATGAAGGTCTTTGGTTTCTTTGGACTTTGGCTGCTTTTTGCACCTGTACTTTGTGTTTCCTCTTGTACATTCAGAAGAATGTTTTTGTTGCCACTTAACACTGGCCCATGAATCATTCAAGTATTAAAAAAAACCCCCACCAAACTCAAGGCTTTGCATCTACCAATTTTAAATTGTACCTTTAGGCACTTTGGTATTAGCAGTCTGTTGCAAAAACTCATAATTTGTTTCTACTTCTTTAGTCGAGCCATCAAATAGTATTTTTGCACCAACAAGGGGATTCCCAACGAGCTATTAGCTGAAAACTTGGCGTATCTCAGCATAATTTGCAATGTGTCATAATTTGGACAAGTGGAGCACAAAAGAGGAAGTGGAAGGTCCCATGGAGTGAACATCAATATTTAAGGAGGAGGTCAGGAGAGAGGTTCAACCAGTTTGTGTCTACAGACATGTCATAGTTTGGGGCTGCATTTGAGCCAGTGGTGTTCCAATACATCTGAAAAGCATCTTCATTTTTCAGCACGAGAATGATCCCAAACACACCGCCAGTGCAGTAAATTCATACCTGGATAGAAAAGCACACAGCACAACTGTCAGTCATGGATTGGCCTCCCCAGACCCAAACATTAATGCAGCAGTGTGGGATCATCCTGACAGAGAACAGAACAAGAGACGGCCAACCTCCAAAGAAGAGCTCTAAATGTCCTTGAAGAAGCCTGGAGAACCCTGGAGTTCCTGAAGACCACTTAAAGAAAAGACAGCTGCCTCAGAAAGTTCAGGCTGTGCACCAGATACTGACTTTCAAGCTCATCAGAACTGTACGAACTCAGTTTTGCCTTTTAAACTGGATTTCTATGAACGTTTTCATGTGCTTCAACAAGCTGCTGAACGTATGTCGAAATCTTACGAGCAAAATGTAAAGAAATACAGGGTGACTCAAGACTTTTGCACAGTGCTATAAATTTTCCTTAATTCATTTTTCAGCAGTTGTTCTTTGATAGGTGGGGGCTGGAGTATAAAAAGGCAGGGAGCAAGAACACTAATGTTAAATATAATCAGTGACAGCATATGATTTCATATAAAATGATGCACACTGATAAGCACTAGAAAGCTGCTTATTAAGTAGCTGGATAGCACTAAATAGGGAGACTTGATGCCAGTTCATTTAAAAACTTGGAGTGGGTAGTCTTAGTCATCCACAATCACAGCTTCATTAACATATTTTTTTATGGAAAAACAAATTCTGAACATATTAAGACTGTTAAGTTTATATTAATTGTTAAAGCTGTTGGTGAAAAGCTGTCATTGTAAGACGAGCCTAAATTCAAACAAAGACTGATGTCTGTTTACTACCAGCTGTGTCATTCTGATACAAAAACTAACATAAAAAGATGAAGGGAGAGCATAGCTGCATATCAGTCCTCGTTCTGTTAGGAATTTGTTTCCAATTTCAGTCTCACTTCTCCTGCTTCGCCTCTGAAAGCAGAACAACTCAATCGCTGCCAGCACAGACAAAACTGTTACAGTTCTCCCACAGACAGAAGCAGCCATGAAAGCAGCAATGTGAGGAATTTGGAGGAGAAGAAAAAAAAAAAGTGAACAGTTTGGAGCTCTGCCTATTTTCACTCAAACACACCTGGCTAGTGAGTCAGTTTCAGAAAGTTACAAAGTGAGTGATGATAAACTGAAAGGAGTCCGTTGGAACAGCATGTGTTTGATGTACATATTGGCCCCACAGGTTAGCAGTTCAAACATCAAGATAAGCAGGCAAAAATTGAGACTGTTGAATCTTAACATCTCCGTTGTTAAAAGGCTGCACTGGAAGATAAGACATCTGTCAGCTCTTCTGGCCTTTGAAAAATGTCTTATAGAAGAATTTTGCTTCAAATAAACTACGACTGTGCTCTGCAAAAATGATCTAAACTCAACGGAGGCAGAAGTGGAGCCTCTGCAGACGTTTACGATATATAAAATTTAACGTGAACGTCTGTAATAATTGTGAGTTAAACACCACAGAGCTGAACGATACAAAAGTCTAATCTATTTGAGGGAAAGAAGTCTGTTGGCAGTGATCAAACTAACTGTGTGAGCTCGAGGTGAGAGCTAAATAAAGGTGTCACACAGTATACATACTGATTACACGCTGCAGGGTATCCTGAGAGTCAAAATAAAACAAGCACACGGTCCCCGCTTTTAGACCTTTGAGGCACTTTAACATCTTTTCAAATTAAGGTGACATCATAGTTACAAACTTAATACTGAATTAAACACAAAAACACCGCCTTGCACTGTTGTCTCTTCCAACATGAAGAAGAAAAGGGAGGCCTTCATTTTCTTAACGATGGCCAACACCAATACGGCCCCTAAAGATTTTATGATGTAATAACTTACGATATCAAGCACACATTTTGGGAGGCGATGTTTTATAAAACATTTACATAAAACCTCTCACCCGGTGAAACTGTTAGAAGACGTATAATCACTTTCAAAAGGTACTTGGTAAATGATTGGATAAACCACACGTATCACAGGCTGACGTTAATCAAAAGTAGAAGGAGGAAACTCAACAATCAGCCACAGTCAGAGTGAGGAGCTTTGGAAGTCAGTTACATATTCAGCATGTTGGCATATGACTGCTGCAAACTTTGCACATAAAAGGCCTGCTAAAGCTGTCTGCTGAGTGCTTAGGAATAGATTTATTAATGCTAATAAAGGCATTCTGCATTCAGTGAAATCCAGGCTATTCCTTTTGCCATGCTGTCACACTCAGTTCCATCATCATCACTCTGGTCCAATCATGTTCTTGCCTGCTGTGTGAGAGCCAGTCAGCTTCTGTTGCCTGTGCTTTAAATCTCATTGCTCTTCTGTCACTCTGCCTTTCAGACTCTCATTCATGCAACCCGGCTCTTCTTCACCTCCACCTCGTCCTGGTCAGTCGAGAGACTCATCAAAGTCTCTGTCTGCTTCAGCTCCAAATTTTTCTACCAGCGTCTAGACTCTGGGGGTTGTGATTTTGCTGCCGTCATGTAGCTTCACTGGAGTCTAATTGCCAAATAGTGAATTACTTAAACTGTTTACTTCAATAATTTATGTTTGATGCAGAGGTCATCCAAATAACTGCAGTGACTGGCTAAGGATAATAGATGGATCTGGATCATATCTATAGGTGGTTAGCAGACTACTAGCCGGCGGCACTCTGCCTTGCTGAGGTCATCTTGCGCCGGGCTGAGAATTTTACCGGTTGGCTAATTGTAACTTTTGGCTAACACGAAAATTAGCCAGCATGCACGCACCCCGCACACTCCGCCCCATCTCAATACCAGACTCATTTGCTTTCTTTTGCTAGATATAGATTTGCACTATAGCATTATTTCACCGCAATTAGCAATTTACCACTGCGGACGTTGTGGCTAGATTTAGTGACTTTTCAAACCCCCATAGTGACATTTTTGCTAAAAAGGGACAAATTTAGCAACTTTTTCTGGTGATTTGCGGCGAGTTTCTGTCCCAGGAAATAATTCAATGCTCCCACCACATATAGTAAGACAGTGAGTGCATCACTGCATCACACACCAGGAAACGCAGCCAAGTCCTGAAGACAGAACACGTCATAATCACCATAACAGACAGTGAACTTTTTCAGAGGCAAAGGATAAAATCACCAGCAGTTTCAGTCTTTTCTTCAAGTGTGATGAGCTGCCTGAGGACATTTGTCAGTTCAGGGAAAGAAAGAAAGAAACAATAAGAGGAAACTAAACAGTTTGTTATTTCTTGTTTCTGGACATTTTTTCCTGAAATCACATCACAAAAAAAAAAGAAGCTAATTTTCATCAGCTTGAAATTTTCTCATTTATCCTGATGTTATTTATGAAGAAAAATATTCTATTTTATTTAATGTGTTGAGGAAACAGCTGCTGTATTATGGCCCCTCAAATTCATTTTGCTTTCAGACTGTTCAATAAAGGTTAATCCTGTTTGGCCCACGACTTAGGCTTGTTTGCAGTCTTGGAGTTTGACACCCCTGATCCACACACACACACAGCCCCCCCCCACCCCCCAAACACACACACAGGGCTGAAATGTTCTTCTGGCTAGAACCCTGGCTAGTATATTCCCATTGTGTGCATTTATATTAATATTTATATAGCGATGTAGATATTAAATATGCTGTAAGTACCATATGTACTATTTCTGCACCACTTTATTTCACCATGACAACAAGCCAAATTCCTCGTTTGTGTACAAACTTGGGAATAAACGTAATTCTGATTCGCTGCATCTATTAAATCATCTGGAAATGGATACGTTTCAGGATGTCCCTGGAGCCAAGTTCTATCAAATTAGCATTTACGATTTTTTATATTTGAGAAACATAATGTATAATCTGAGTTACTTCCCCGATGCCCTCCAGGTAATTCTGATCCCCCCAACTGGCGGGGTAAAGAGGGCGGGTCACAAGATAAACTCGTACCAACTACAAGATGAGCGACTGAAGCAACTACCAATGACAGCAAAAGATACCACTGATTGGCATGTGACAAAGTAGTGTAACACGTTCAAGGGTTACCTAGGCAACTGGAGCCTGAAACGTCCAGTGGTGACTGACAGTCACCTTCAAAACGATGTACGAGGAGTGAACTGCTCCCTGTGTACCATAAAAGCCACAGTGGCAGCTCTTCGTCTTTTCCCGTCACAGAATACTCCAAGAGAATGGAATTACAACATTTGTTGTAACAGCTTACTCGTTAAAAGAAGTTCATTTTGTTAACTTTTCCTTTTACACACTTCACAACTATCAGTCGCACCAAATGTCACATTTTTAAGACCAGTTTTGAGTTTTTCCAGGATCTTACAGTTTTGCTTGGTATTCGCTCACACCAGTTCCTGCTGGTCAAAGTGAAGAAGCAGGCGGATCCTCCTTCTGGAAGCCTGTATTACACGTCCTACTCTGCCACAGCGTTGCTGATCTCAGACCCTTTCAAACTAACGCGCTGCTAGTTTAACACCACTGGTCTATAAGAAACAATAATACCGGCTTTTCAAGCACAATTACAGGGGAACCTGTAATGACTGAGGTTTGTCACTTACTGAGCTTATGTGCTACAAAAGAGAGAGCAAGTTCCTCCAGAAAGCACCGTCAGATGCTCAGGGATTATCACTTGCAGGCGTGTAAGTTCATGCCTGCTGCGGAACATTTTGTCCCCGAGAATTACTTCACAATAACTTATTTCCTTTAATCACCAACAGACAGGGTATTTTACAAGAGCAGCTCCAAATTTGGAAATAATTTAGAGCAATTCCATTTAGATTTTTAAATCACTTCATTTTGACTTTTGGAGTAAGCTTTATTGAGGTTTTATGTGATGTAAAATAAAACACATGGTTTTATTATGTGTTCCTTTCATGTAGATAATATAGTCAGGACCACTGGGTTCTGATTTTCATTCGCAATGGGGAAACAAAGCAAAAGCCAGCTGGAGACGACATGAGCACCACAGAAGAAAATAAAATGAATTCTGCAGTGTGTCACTTCTTGTTTAAAGTATAAATATATTGTGAGATCACTGACAGAGGCTCACTGTGTTTTATGGCTCTATTTAGCACTCAGCCACAGAACTGTGCCTAAGCATTAATATCTTCTTTAGTCTTTGACTAAAATCCCAGAGAAAAACAGATGCGACTCCGAGATGCTGCTTAAACAAAATGAATTTCAATTTTACTCACTTGACCCAACTTTACCATTTTGGCTTTGGGCTTTACGAGAAAGAGGCACAGTCAGGATTTTACTGAAGCTGTTACGTTTCTAAGATATTCCATAAGTGTAGTAAACAGATTTAAAATGCCTTCTAATAGACAGACTGTAGAAAACAAAACAGTCTGAAGTACTGAAATAACTGTATCTGAACTAATTTTAGATTTAAATATTGAGGCAAATTCGGCTGTAAACCTGATTCAACTGTTAATCATTTCAACAACTCTTTAACAAACTAACAAAGAAAACATCAAATATGTACTGTGTGAAGACAACAACTGCATCATTATACACTATTATCTATTAAGTTCATATTAGACATAAAGAGGAATTTAGAAGCCATATTGGAACATAAAGGCCAGTTTTTGTTTTGCTGAACTTAAAAAAAAGCTACAGTGCATTTCAGTCAATTAATTCATGATGTACTTTAGTCCCACGATGGGGACTTATTAAAATGAATACAGTGTTCATTTCAAATTTAACCAAAAGACTGTGATCAGGCTGGACAAACCTTTGTTGCAGATATTAATAATTACACTTAAGTAACTGAGTATCAAACTATTAAGAAATACAGAATGGTCACAAACTGTAATTCCCCAAATATGATGTGTGTTGATTATACTCATGTCCACTTATAGGGCTCATCAACTGGTATGTAACAACTCTTTGTTTTGTTCAAAAAGGGTTACAATGTGTGTGTAATATTTTTACTTCAAAGCCAAGAAGGAACTGCCTATTAAATTTTTTTAAATATGACTTTTGTTGTTAGAAATACAGATTAGAAAAACCCCCACCAATCTTCTCCCACAGCTGGTAAAACCACCCACTGCCAGCTCAAAATGGAAATCAGACTTGCCACTGTTGGGAGAGCATTTACAAGAGTGAAAATGAGGGCAGTCATCCAGGAGATGTTTTATTCTTTTCACATTAGCTCCTATCAAATTCTCTTGTTAGAGCAATGTGTTGTCACCAGAACACCAGCACAGGCAGCTAAATCCAAACAGTCTGAAATCCCTGTCACTGCGTGTTGTTGAAACAGCTGTCAAGTCTCCTCAAATTAGGAGGGACAATTTTCATATTAAAAGAGCTGCTAAAAACACCTAAATGCTCATCTAACAGTAAAAGCTGGCCAGGCTGAATCTTTGAGACTTTTCTTCTGAGGATAATATAACTAGAATAGAGCAGCATGACTGATCATTAAAGTTTGTTTTTCAACAAGGACATTTCAAATAGCGCCAACTACTGTTGTACAAAAAAAAAAGGGAAAAAAGAAAGATTAATACTCAAGACAATCATGTATCAATGCCAACAGCGCCATCTTTGGCTCCTCCAGCGAACGACATTTTTGAGGCC
>VOQJ01014612.1:20081-30798 GCA_015052665.1 Apistogramma diplotaenia
GGGTGTTGGGTTGTGGGGGGGGGGGGGGGGTTCCCATGATGCACTGAGTGCTTCTTTTCATTCACCTCTTTTTACTCTGTTTATACCCCACTCTGCATTTAATCACGAGTTACTATTCATCTCTGTCTCTCTTCCGCAGCGTGTCTTTTGTCCTGTCTCTCTCCCCTCAGCCCCAGCCGCTCACGGCAGATGACTGCCCCTCCCTGAGCCTGGTGCTGTTGGAGGTTTATTCCTGTTAAAAGGGAGTTTTTCCTTCCCACTGTCGCCAAGTGCTTGCTCAGTCTGACTGTTTGATTTTCTCTGTAATTAATGTACGGTCTTTACTTTACAATTAAGGCTCCTTAAAGCAACTGTTTGTTGTGATTACGCACTATATAAATAAAATTGAATTGAACTGAATTGATGATAATACTGATGTCAATACTGATGTCAAAATCTCTAAAGTCACTTAGCTTAGTGTGGAATACAGGGTAGAATAAAGACATGTAAGTAAAGTGGTAGCCTTGCCTCTCTTGAGCTCATTGGAGAACATGTTTTAAAGGTTTTGACAGGATTTATAACTATTTTCTAACTTTCATGCCTTTTTCTTGAACAACTTAGTAATAACATGTTAGGGTCACTCTCAGGCTTAGCAGCAGGTTGAATCGGCACCATTTATGAATCTTCTGTTTCTCTCCAGACTGAGCAGGATTTTACAGAGACCAGGGAGCAGATGAACAGAGAGAACACAAGTAGATTATTGATTTTGCCCAGATAATAGATGTTAATGCATAATACTCAATAATTTAGTAACACATATACCATTATACTTTTCAGCAAAATGGACTGTGCATTAGCTGAGATTTACACCTAATATCCTAATTTTTTTTGTAATATCACACTATGTGTCTCCAGGGTCCTTTCATAGGATTATATTATATCTGCATAATACTAGCATGAAGCTCTTTGCAGCACACTTGACGTCTTTCAAATACTTAAGATCCTCAGTGGGTGAGTGGAACAAAACCTCTGCTTCAAATGTCAGAGGCAAGACATGTGACAGGGATGAATTCTTTCTTTTGACAGACAATTTCAAAGATGTAACACTTTGCCAGACTATCTTCATGCTGTTTATCAAAAAAAGCCCGGAGGGGATTTAATTTGGCATGTTGTGCTCTTGCACTGCCATCAACAAGAATCGAGGGAACACATTTTATTTGCCTGACATTGTCTAACAGCCACCATCATTCTCTGATTAATCTTACACTGCTCGAGGATTTATCTATCTGCGTGCTCCATGTGCTGCTGCACGGCTCAAATGAGAGAGAAGAGCACAAACGGTGCCAGGGTTAGTGCTTCACACTCCCACTGCACATAATTCTTACTACTTTGGACAAAAGCCTGCACCAACTGGTGTATGCGTGTGTTAATGTGTGGGTGAGAGAAGAAGTTCTGACAATAACAACAACAGTTGGGGCTTTAAAAGCGACCAACCCTGTTAGTCACATTTTTGAACACCCATCTCCAACACTATTACAAGCAAATATCAGGAATTCCTCCGGTCTGGTTAAACTGATCATACAGCTCAAGGTTACAGTTGGGTGTCAACACCCAGCTGGGAAATTGCTGATGGACCTGCCACATGTCACAACGTATCCCATCTACTGACGTGCTAGAAATAGCGAGAGAAGAATGTGAATTGGTGAGAAACTGTGTATGAATAGCAAGGTGTAAGTGCATGTACTTGTGTGACTATGCTGCGGAGAGGCAAAAGAAGTGGACGAGCTCCCCGGTAAGCCAGAGGCAGAGTGACATTGATCCAGCAGATCTTTCTCCTCTGGCAGAGGTAACTGGATTGTTCATAAAAATGGAAATTGAGCTATGTTATTTTAACGTGTGCGGGCTGACACTCAGCGCACAGACAAATTCACCCAAAAATAAATCTACCCACACACACTGGCACGCAAAAATAAGGTGTGCGGCTCGACAAGGAAGACAACACGTATTCTGTGTAAGATTCATTAATATCGTGGACTCGATGTCTCCCGACAATCAAGGGAAACGTGTGGAGTTATTTGAACATACGACAAATATACAAACATTTCCTCCACCAGTGTTTCCCCTCTGTTATTCATGCGAGGAAGCACTTCAAACATATGCAGAGCAAATAAACCGAGGCAGCTGAGTGTGAGAGGGAGCGCACACACACACACAGGGTGAAGGAAGGAAAGCACTTTCCTGATTAACAGATTGCTGTCACATGTATGATGATTATACTTAAAGGGTCTAACATTTCAACAGAGTGCGGGGTGGCTGCAGAGGGGCGGGGTTGATGATTATGGCAAATATGCCACAACATGCAATTAGCTCTGTTATTTGCATCATTTGTTGGTTTAGCAATGTTCTGTGTCACATGCTAATTAGCCACGACTGCTACAGACATGTGACAAACGCTCAGAGATCAGACGCCGACATTTCATCATCACTTCAAAGGCTGCAGCGGGGTGTGGGCTACATGCTTATATTTATTTTGTCATAAAAGTTACAGCAAAAATTGATCTGTACGGGAGTCATCAGTGTGAATGTGCTCCCGTGTTACCGTCTCATCAATGCAGACAAACCGGGGATCGGCTCTAAAAATAGACAGATACTTAATCAATTTAGCTCTCCCACTGTTAGCCTCCTTCAGCTATGAAGCCGGCTTAACTGTAGGGCAGCAGATGCTATTGATTTCTTTCTTTCTTTCTTTTTAAAGCGTGGGGGAGGGGAGGCACGGAGGAGGTAAGGCTAATGATGGAAATTTTCAAAATGACTCGATGCTTTTACAGGGAGCCGTGTTAATGGGGGATTCGGTTCCGCTGGACACGGTGTAACCTTCAGAAAGGAAGCGGCATTGAGACGGGACTTCAGGCAGCATCAGCAGAGCAAGCAGTTTTATAATTGGTGCTTATTATTCCAGGCTTTATTGTGTCTAAGCCGAGCATGATGGGCACACTAATATTTACTTCACAGTGCTAATAAGATGCACTGTTGTCTCTGTTTACTTTGATGTGTAAATATTGATTTAGTTAGTGGCAAGAGAAGGGAGTACAAGAGATTAGCTCGAATTCAGAGGGGCTGCGTGTGCTTTACTTCAGATCCCGCCGCCCCCCTTCTCTTTTTGAAATCAAATGTCTTTTTACACAGAAGATAACGTCATTTGTTGTACAACACAACATCACAATGTGGTCCTGCATGAAAGAAAGCATAAAATAAATAAATCAGAGATGAGTTGCTATTCGCTATTATATTTTCCCCAGTTAAAATAGTGCCAAGACACCAACATTTGAAGCAATTTGTTTCACTGCAGTAAGTATGTAAAGGAGACTCGTTATGTGGAATCGAAGCTCAGCATTTAAACAGGGGGAAAACAATAACAACAACAACAAAACATAGGCACACTCAGATCAAAGCAGTGCAATACAGCCACAAATGTGTTCCGGGTAACGAGTGTGGCTGGAACCCCCAAAAAAAAGACACATTTGTGATTTAGTTCAGTCACTTTTACTGCCTCTGTGGTCACAGAATTTTAATGTCTTTAAATACAATTCAAGCTCATGTCTGTCACAAAATAGTTACTGCTTCCATCAAGAATGAAGAGCGTCTACGGGAAGATTTTACTTACGTTACAGCTTTGATGAATTTCATAAATAAAACACTTGGATGAATCAACTACAGGCAGTATCAGGCCCTTTCTATGACACCTTTATTTACTTCAATTCCCAGCAGGATCACACTTGCTTCTTGCACTGGGTTGTGTATCAAAACTAAAGTGGAAACTAAATTAAAGGCCGGTGCATGTTTACTGCGTGCTTCTGTTGCTCTACATTCAGCGGCATGCATACGCAGGCATGTGCACATAAAACACGATGGCAACAAGTGGAGGCGGTCTAAATGAGAGCTTCAAATGGGACACAGAAAATGCAGCAGATGAAACGAGCATTCACTGCGCGTTTCTGGTGCACGTGCAGCCGCCATGCTTGGACGAGCCTTTGTGATCGCAAAGTTTGGGAGGTCTCAAAGACCTTTATGCTTTAGCAGATAACGAAAGTCTCTTCATGTGAACCTCAGAAGCTCGAGGACTTGGAAACATGAAACAAATCTCAAATATGAACCATTCAAGCTTGTTAGTTTTCTCCAGATTCTATTGTTTGTTTTCCAGTATTTTGAAATATTTCCTACCATAAATATGTATTCTGGTATAATTGGGTCAGGTCACGGTGTAATTGTTACTCATCCATTGCACCTCAGCATCACATTTTTTTTGCAGAAATGTATTCCAGAAGCATTTTGCACAACACAACACTTAAAAACATTACACTGCTGTACTTTTTCTTCTGGTTATTAAGTCTGCAGCACACCGAAACAAATCTGCTCTGCTATAAACAATATGGCTATATATCACTGTGTTTCCCCACCGTTTGTGTTGTACCTCTAATGCGCGTTATATGCCTAATATATATAGTGTTGTGGGGCTCACTAAGAAGGAGAAAAAAGGAGCCATCAGTGGGGCTTTAGCCTACAGGTCTCCACATAAAGTGGGTCAACGGTGCTCCTGGAGAGCTTAACAAGCTGCGAGAGGAATAAGGCAGCACACTGGATAATTAGCAAGGAGAAAGAGAAGAAGCAGCATGTCTGAGGGAACGGGGTGCAGATGAGAGAATGAGTGGGTGTAACGCTGGACTAGCAAGTGATGAATTTAAAAATGTGACTATTTCAATCACTTTCTTCTATTTTCCCCTCCTTAGTTTTATTGTTCAACGGCTATTTTTGGACCACTTGGAGTGCTACTATTCTGTTTTACACACCCTTATTGAAGACGTATTTATTGAAGAATACATTTTATTAGTCTATAAAATATCACTTCAACCTTCTGTGATCATTTAATTCATGGCTTTCCAGATTTCTAAAACTCACAAGGGCTCTTGTCCTTCTTTGGCTGCGCTGTGGATTTGACATCGTTTCACATTTGCTTTAACATAATTATGCCATAAAATAAAAGTGAAAGATTTCACAGTAGCGAAGTGATGCAGAGCTGATTTTGACCTTTGAGGCAGCAGCGCTGTTTGATCTGAGCGCAGACAGCAGAGGAGGAAATGGTTTCAGAAGCGGTCTTTGTCATGCATGCTATGGTTTCTCTTTGATTCCCTACACTGAAGCACATTTCTTTGTCTAAATTGGATAGTTTTTTTCCCCCCACTCGTTTTAACTTACAGTCAAAACCTTCCAAATACACAAGATACAAAACTTAATTCTGATCAACGATTCTAATTAGTTCCATTCAGGTTATGTGTTAGTGTTAAAAATTAAACCACAACAAAACAACGATTAATAATTGACATTATGCACACATCACCATGACAACAAAGCAGCAGGCTTCAGAGTTTAAAGACACTGAAGTGCCAAAACCATCAGCTGGCTGGTCTTGGAACAGCCCTCTATCGTGATGCTTTCTGCTTGCTAACAACACTTTCTCCATTTATTATTTATAGTCTAAAGGTACAGCATATATGAAAACAAAACGATTTCTTTTACTCAACTTTAGTCAGAGGCAGGAAGAAGCACAGCACATAAAAGTCTTGGTTAGTAACACTATATAAACGGATATTTTTCAGCAGAAAACCTGATGGTGTTGGGTCAAATCCATTCCCAGCCATCAGTAATCAGACTCTTTCCACAGCCGAGGGAGGAAGATGCAGTTGTAACACTGCTATAAGCTCAGCTGGAGTTGGTGTGTATGTCTCTGTGAGTGTGTATATATATGTGTCATTTCCTAAAAGCTCAGGTGCTCTCAGGCGAAGTGTGAAGAGGGTTTTTTTTTGAGGCACAGAGGAAAAAGTGAGAGATAAAGACTTAAAAGCTCATGCGGTGAAAAGCTGCAGAGCCGGTTGAAGCGAGAGGGAAAAGTCACTTCCTTCCCTACTCCTGTAAGCTTAAGAGACCTCTCTGCCACTGTTTCCACTGGAAGTCAATTGAAATGCCACATCTTTCCTTTGTCAGCAGGCTTATTTGCATTCACTCTCCTCAAGAAACGAACGTTTTATTGGTGTTTGAGTTTTACTAAACCACAAACTCGGTGTAACCATTAACATGTCCTGCTGTTTTTGGTCTCACAGAACAGTAAAGCAGACATTGTTCATTTCTAGATGGAAATCTGACTTAAGAAAATGATTGTTAGATTTATTACCAATGGGAACTGTTAGCTGAAAGCCTAGCATGGAAGATGACTTAGAGATTCATTAAAGTTCGAGTACATTAATGGCTGACAAAATGGCATTTTCTGGATTTTTCAATGTGTCTGAAACATCCTTCTGAGGAATAGATCGTGTGCATATATTCCACCCTTTATTTTCTGCCTGGCAATTTTTCAAGTGGCATGCCACTCATACACATCAATATCACAAAAAAAGGAGTAAAAAAAAAGTCACCCTAAATGATAAATGCCTGCTATTAGGAGCTCGATGAATGCTCACAGCGAATCTATTACGCTTTTTCTGTAATATATTATGTCACAATGTTAGATGCTCACATTAAATGAGGCCACAATTTCAAATGACTAAACTTGATATTTTATATTGAAAAAGTGTCAGATGAAAATGGGACCTGTTCCAGTAGTTTCAGCTCACTGTTAGGCTGCGATTTTAGTTTTAGTTTAGTCTGAGTTTCCAGTCCAGCTGTCAGCGAAAAAGATTTAAACACCACTGTGTACTCCACACTATCCATCAAATGACAGGCAAACAGATTAAGTGACAAGCTAGTGAAGATGGAGGATTTAGTAAGAAGACAGCTTTGAAAAACAGATAGCACTCCAAGGAGCTGGTGAAGAGCAGAGCCTCTCCACACGAACGCAGGGGTTTGATAGCTGCTGCATGTGGATGAGCAACAGTTTGCTGACGTTATTCTAATTTTAACCGAGTCAATGAAATACAAAGCCACCACGGACGTTCCCGAGACAAACTTACTCCACAGAAGAGAAACTCACGTTACTCCACAGACACACCGCAGGAGATGAAAGCATCCCCGAGTGCTGCTCGGAGCACACAGAAACAAAAGTGATGTGGAGCGAGCTGCGCGAGTCCGAGGCGGCTTAAAGGCAAATATAATCAAATACCGGCAGAATCAATATTCGTTTTATTCTTCAATAAGAGGGGTGAGATTAATCTGTCTTTTAAGTGCAGTCCACACACCGTAATTCACTCATTCCCTCACCACGCCACCCCCACCTCCACCCTCCCATCTCTGTAGACGTTCTAGTTTATGTGGTTCAAGCATCCAATTCACTCCCTCTTCATTTTTAAGCCCTAGACTACAATCAAAGGAAAAATAAATCATTGAGATAACACAGATCAACAGAAACGATACAAAACTGTTTGCAAAACAGAGCAAGACATGAGAGTGTTGACATTAAAAAAAAACATTTATACCGATACTAGGAAGTCTAACGCGTGCGCGCGCACACACGAGGGAAGGTATGCAGCTGGGTGCAATAAAGTACGGCTGCACAATGACTTGATTTTAATCTCGATCACAATTTTGGCTTCCCATAATTAACTGAACATGATATTGAAAATGTGTGCACCGCCAAAAGAACGCAGAGCAAACACAAGCCGAGCTCTCCATAAATCAGCGCCCGACCGTGTGCCTGCATGTTCCCGTCAAGGTCGCTCGCTGCACTGTGCAGCTTGAAGTTTCCTGGTTTAGTAACACTACAATAAAAGAGAGATTTACGCAACAAAATTCAAATATCTGACACATGGAAGCTGAAAGGTTTGCCCCTCGAAGTGGGTCATCATTTATTGTTTGGAAATGCTTTGGATTTAGTCCAAGTGATGCTAAGCAGGATAAAGCACATTCAAGGAGTGCTGCAGAGGTGCGTCTGCACCACAAAGCAGCACAGCTAACCTTTTCGACCACCTGAAAACTCATCACAAACTGCAGTATAATTAATGCATGAAGGCCAAAAATCCCACTGCTAACGGGAATCATCCAACATCAACTCAGATGTCCGTGGAAGCAGAACTTACATGTCATGTATCCATCAAGCTCACAAAGAAAATCACCAACACATTTCCAATGGCCAATTATTTATGTCCACTGACCACGTTAACCACAGCTTCAGGAAAATGATCGACTTAGGAACTTTTAGTCATGTTCATCCTGCAGGTCCAATGAACAGAGTGAAAGACTATTTTGATTCTAGGAGATGCACTTCGGTCAGGTGACTCAAGACGTCTTTATTAATGTGAAAGCACTGTTTACGTGACCTTTTTTATGTTATTAAAAATCAATAATTATGATCTCAACAGTCAAAATAATTGTGATAATTACTGTGCAGCCTCAGAGATGATGCGCTACTGGTCCTCTAATCTGATGCTTCAGAAAGTGATTTTTCCCAGAGACGTGACAGCTACTGTTTATACTCAAAAACACCGACCAGTGCATGTTAGTGTAACTCTCTTGTGGAAAACGTTATGTTCCCAGGGAAATAGTATGCTTCTACTGTGCCTTATGGTGTGATTCCGTTTTCATACGATTGCGTAGTCCACACGCTTTGTGTGTGTATTTGTGTGCGAGGAGGAGTAAAAGGAGGTGCACGCACTCACACTGAGAGAAAAATGAGAAACTAGTGTGAGTGTAAATAACAGCTCCAGCCTAAAAACTCACACCGAGCCGGAATGAGACGAGTGGAAATAACTGTGGTGAATAATGTGAACGCATTATTGTCACACTGTCAGTTATAGTATTACTAAGAAATAGCAGTTCAGTGAATTTGTGTTCTTAGATGTATTTATTTAACGATACGAATGAAAAGTCTAAGTAAAGTCTGATGCTGCCTTCTGCATTTAAAAAAAGACTATAATTAAATAAAGTTTCTTAATTTAAAACAGGTATCAGATATATACTCACTAAGAGCAGATTCCTCTGAGCAAATGCATCTATATTAGATCAGAAGTGGAAAAAGTTGGATCAATGCATCCCTCTCTCATCAACCACAGTGTGGCTAACGCAGCTTTCAGTCTTATGTGGTGCTTCCCTCGTTCACTGAGGGCCTCCCTGTGATTTAGCTGCAAGCAGCTACTTGTGACCTTGTTGCTGGGTTGGTGCAGTGTCACAATCCTCAGAAAGAACTAAGGTTTATAATCACATCCATATATATGCATGTGAGATAAACAAGAATGGCATAAAACCAGCTGTAATTCATTTGTAAAACTGCACACGAGCGATCCGCTGTAGTCCGGAACATGCAGTACACTGCCATTGTTAGATTTTTCGTGTCTGGCCAGAGAGAGCACACACAGCCAGCCCACTAGAGTGAGCCACTTACAGTTGCTCAATAATCCATTTACTTGCATTTGCCGCTGCCTTGACTGTAATTTCAACCACACAGACACGAGGCAGATAAGTGGGGAGCTGTCTACTGAAAGCTGCCTGGTGGTGACATGGGTTGAAATTGAGCAGTGGTCCCTTGCTTGCTCATCTGGTATGCCACAAGGATGGGAAAAAAAAGTGCAAACAGTTAGGGCAGAGCCCGGGCTTAACATTCATTAACAGTAATACATGGATGGAAATACACAGCTCCTCATCCTGCCAATGGAGCGATCAAATCTTGTGTAGTATGGCTACTTTTTTTTGTACCTTACTTATTCTACACGACAACAAAGAGACCGAGCAGGTTTCTTCTCATTATAAACAGGCATACTTCCATCTCCCTGAATAAATTACCAATTTTAATTGTAGGTGAGAAGTCATTCCCGTTATTAATCATTTAGATCTCGGATATACGGTGGATTTTTCACTGAAAAAAACAACATAGAATATATGAATCAACACACCTCATTACAAAATTATTATCACTTAACGGATTTTAGATTTGGTAATCGCCCTCATATCATTATACTCATGAGATCTAGTAAAATTTACATGATGACACCAAACACGAATATCGCCAGGAGAATTGTCTGTGTGCCATACTGAGCCATATTACCATATCACCATGTTTCCAGGCAGCTTCTTTTCCCCACAAACCATTTCTTGCTGCCTCGCCTCATTAGCATTGCAAATAGCACCTAAAGCAAGAACAGCAATGGCAGCAGCAGAGGAAATGGGACAGAATTAACAAATTATGTAAGAAGTGTGGAAAGGAATGAAGGAACAGAGTGTAACAACCAGGAGGTGGGTGACGAGGAGGAGGTGGCAAGAGCATCTTACAAATCTGATTACACCTTAAACTTGACAGTCTGAGATGACATCCACTTTTACTGGTGCCATACCTCAATCTTGTTGAGAATAGAGACATTTCTGCACAGTGCCTTTCTCCCTGACAAAAAAATAAATAAAAAATGCTCCGGTGTTAGATTATATAGCAATAAACACTTTCCACGCACTGGGAATTTAGTCTGCTGGTCCCTAACATTTAAACACAAATTTGAATTTCTTTCAAGAGAATGTAATAACTCCAACACATTTTCAAAGTCACATTTTTGATTTACGGTTGAGAAAACCACAATCTTTAATTCTGCAGTGCCAGAGAATATTGCCTGAAAACGTTTATTTCCCCGGGAGAAAGATTCAAAGATGTGAAAGATGGAGCTACCGTACGGGTAAATTCAAATACACACACACACACACATGCATGTGTGTGTGTCTGTGTATAATTGTCTTAGCAGAAGGGAAAAGGGGAGAAAAGGCTGAGTTAGGC
>VOQJ01014612.1:36059-53135 GCA_015052665.1 Apistogramma diplotaenia
TGGACGGAGCAAGCAGGAATTAGAAAAAAATTTTTAATGACTTTTTTTTTCTCTTACGGAAAAAAAAAAAAAAAAAAAAAAAGACTATTTGTAGCATGAAAATAATTTGGCTACAAAACCAGTAAATTGGAATTAAGTGCAAGAAACAAGGACTACTCTCCCGCCTGCTGCGTTCCTGAGGACTAAATGGATTTCCGTACAGCGTCGTCCTCTCCCATACTGTCAAAAACCTGATACAACAATAAGCTATGGCCACATGTCAATGAAGAACATAGTGTAGCCTTCAAAAGCCTTCATCACACACACAGGGACACAAGCTGTATAAACCAGCACCACATAAGGTGTGTTCACACATACACTGTAAAGATGAAAATAGCAAGAGCGCTACATTAAAGAATGATGATAGACAGTGTGCAGGAAGGACGTCATTCACACAGTAAACGTGACTCTAAAGAAAGCAGTCAAACGTCAAATGTTGATTGATATGTATTTTGTAATGCTGACTGATAAAGGCAATAACGCTTGTTAAGATAAGAAAAGACAAATCTATTGTTACAACAGAGAGCCATTTCTTTACACAGCCTTTTCACCCTTTAGTGAAATGGAAAGCCAAGAGGTTTCATTATCAGCAGCAGCTGCTAAAACCTCTGAGCTCAACTGCAATCAAATGTTACAAAGCATGTCCTGCCGGGGCTACGCAGTAATAAAAAAAAATGGTGCTTTGAAAATGCACCTTCAATTAATTTTCCAAACAAAGATCAAGCTCCCAATTTGTTTTCTTACTCAACACAGTGAAGTTAAACAGACAAACACAACAAAAACAAAATAAGATAAAATTCAACATATTATGTCTCAAAAACGTGAAGACCTCCTTTCAACATCCTGTCAGCGCCAAAACTAATCACTTGCTCTTTTCACTGGGACTGGGCGACTAATCAAATAACTCCATTAATCAACATTATGACTTTCTAACCAACCTAATTTTACTCACGTCGATTTATTCAATAAGTTAAATCTTTCACACAGGCAGTCAGCCGGGCAGTAACATACTGTAGCTGCCTTAATGTGACCAGAACCTCAACAACAAGTCAACACTTACATCAGTTAATGCATGCTCATAACCTTTATTCATGTTCACACACAGACACACACAGGATTTTGCTGTGTAAATAAACATTAAATAAATAAATATTTGCTTGGGGTCATAGTTGTGCAGAATTGTTTATATAAACGTGATTATAACTGTTACACGTGACAAACTACAGTATTCCAATATTGATTTTAGGTCACATCGCCCATCATTATCTGAGCTCAGCTTCTGTGATAACCTGATAAAAATCATAATGGCCATGACAAGTGTAACAATTGATTTCACCATAATGGAGAAGCTCATCCTGGAGGTGGCAAAAAACACCAAATATTAAATTCTGTGCAAATTTGCATGTCCAAACCTGCATATCGGTCAAGCCGATCAGGATGGGAGTTCAGATGAGCAAATGTGTAATCCTGTTACAACACACCTAGAAAAGGAGACCATGTTTCAGTCTTTATACTGAATACACTGGTGTGCTGACACGTTTATCTGCATGTATAGTCTAAGCTGAACTGCAACACCACAGATGCAGAAAGGCTTATTCTGATTAAATATAGTATGGAAACAACTGATCCCAGAGCCTTCTGTCAGCGTTCATTTATTGAAACATCCTAATTTTATAACAATGCATAAACACACTGTCTTTTCTACAGTT
Organism: Apistogramma diplotaenia; assembly: GCA_015052665.1. Taxonomy (NCBI): domain Eukaryota; kingdom Metazoa; phylum Chordata; class Actinopteri; order Cichliformes; family Cichlidae; genus Apistogramma; species Apistogramma diplotaenia. The sequence continues at coordinate 37,808 of VOQJ01014612.1, forward strand.
CCTAATTTAGCATGCAGGAGTGTTCTTACTGAATCTGTAAGGACAAGCAGATCTGGGATGGCAAAGTTTATTGCTTGGGGCTCCCACGTCTGTGTGCTCTGGTCTCTACTCAGCAGCTCAGCTCCCTCCTCTCTTTTCTCCTCTCCTCTCCCCATTAACCGGCTGACAGATCAGTAATAAACACAGCCTGTCACCTTCAAGGCCTGCCTCTCATTTACTAGAGAACACATGAAACCCCACTTGCTCATTCCCTCTCTATCGCTCGCTCTTTTTTTCCCCCTTCATCCGCTGGGCTCATTGGAGCTGAAACCCGATTTTTGGCCCCTGCAGCCTCCGAGGCAGCAAATTCTCTTCTGCACCCAGATAGTCCTGAGAAAGGCATGAATATTAAATGGAAAATCCATGAATAAATAACCAAAAAAGGACTTCCGTTGCTCTAACCTCTTTCTGTCTCCCAGCAGTGGATGACAGAAGAAGAAGAACATGAACCGGGGAGAAATGAAAGAGAAAAAAAAACATGACTACCTCCGGAGAAAAGGTGGACATTTGTTAGATAATTGGCTCTCTCTATTTGCAATCCCATGATGCCGTGATTTCACACATAAAACAAAAAAGGTAATCACAAGGAAAAAAGTGTAGATGATGGTTAGTAAAGCAAAAGTCAGCTACAATATTTTCTCCGTTAATTTCCATATGTGATTCGACCTGAATGATAAAAGCTATACATATTGCAACGGCTCAATAACATATGGACGTGGAAAATGCTAATTACACTGCAAACAGAGCAGGAAGTGCTGTACAAGGGATATGATGCTGAATGTTTAGCAAACAAATAAAGAGAACTATGTATTGTTGATGTATACTCACTAGTCTGCGGGCTTGTGGCTGTTATGCAGAACATGTAAATATGGATTTCTTTGCTTTAAGCAATTCCCAAACCTACAAAGAGTGCTTCATAGGTTCTGTAATTTTAACAGAGCACAATGGAGACAAATCATAGCATAAGCATGAAACTACTAAGCAAGTTACTGTGTGTGTTACAGGAACATTATGTGTTTCTGTGGGATAGTGTTACATATGCTGTTAACTGAGGTACCATCCATCTCTAATACAATTCACTATAATAGGGAGTGATGAGTCAATTCAACAAACCGAACATCAGCAGCAGAATAGTAGTTAAACATATAATCTCAGCAATATCACTGCTGCACTGAGGTGTATTAAGTTACCACGAACATTTCTAACTGCTCCGCCGCATAAAAAGCAACTGATCAGGGACGGGGTAAACCGAGAAGCCTCTATCGTGTCGTGGTTTTCTTCTAAAACGAAAGATAACGCAGGAGAGAAAAGGAATAAACAATGTCCTCTGATTTTGACGGCTGTAAACTGATGCACAGCAAAAATCAGTGGCTGTGTTTTTGCTGTTTTACTATTTACTAACAGAGTTTATGTTAGTTAAAGAAAAACCAAGTTACACCCGTCAGTAATTACTGTAAGAACAGCAGAAATCACGAGTTATGCTGCAGTCACGATGGGGAAACCACTGGTTGGAGACTGCAGCACAAAATTATGACTATGGTTGCTTCAATGATGGGGGCCATCCTCAAAGCAACGTTGGTGCATCAAGATGGTGATAAAAGTGCAGTAAGATGGTGCCAGTTTGCGAATGAATGGGGTCAAGTTTGCAGTTTGCAATCATAAAATCTGTTTGGTATAATACAGCAATTAACTGTGATAAAATTGGTGATAATTGCAACTGTGTTGCACTTTTCATACACAGAAATTCACATTAACAAGTCACATTCAGAGTGTAGCCAGAATACTATATCTTTGAAACTGAAATTCCCCCACAAATAGTGACATAGTTGCTGGCAATTTAACTGCAAAATGACAAACGCACTGTATAGGAATAAAATGAGAATGCAACCAGTTGGCAACCAGCTGAGTGAAATGTATAGACGCATCGCTGATAAGTTGCACTCATCGGTGCAGACTGACCCAGATTTATTACAACATGTTGGCAATCTGTCTGTAGATGTTTGCAAACCTTCATCAATCTGTCTGAGAGTGACTGCATTCACTCCAAACTGGACTGAAAATGTTTGGAGTCATGCGATTGAAAGAAGTACCCAAAGGTTGAGGGTGATGCGTGTCCAGTTTCTGGGTGACCAGCTGGTTGCCACAGTTGTTTGCAGTTGGTTGTCTAATGTGGAAAAAATGAAACAAAATCACGGGGCAACCACCAGTTTTTTGTCACGAGAAGGTTGCCGTCCTGCATCGTCTCATCATAGCATTGTCATAATCAGCTGTGTGGCAGGCAGGGTGGGACCCGAATGCAGAACTTGACTTAAATTTGAGCTTTATTAGCTGTGAAAACGCAGGGCAGAGCTGGACGAATAAAACACAAAACTCACTTTGAACAGACGGGAGCACACAGCGGGCAGGAGCCAATGACGACAACACGACAAAGGAGAAAGAAAAAACGCAGACAACATACACACACCAGAGGTAACGAGACAGCAGGTGGACAGAATCACACTAATGAGGTAAGGAGGAAGCAAAACTCAACACGACGCACAGGGAACCTGAAGGCTAGGTTCGAAATAAAGCAGGAAGTGAGAAGAATCCAACTAAAGCAACTCGGAGCTAAGAACAAGCTGTCCTAAAGAATACATGGAATAAATATACACATTAATCAAACCAAAGATCAACGAATAAAAAGAACAGAACCAGGACACCAAAAACTGAAAACGTCGAGTCGTGGAGCCAGGATCATGACAAGTGTGACCGAGCCATAACTAGCAGTGATACTACAATTACTAATAACACTGTTCAAGAGTATGTGTTTCCACAAACATGTTTATTAGAGCCTACATATTATTAATTTTATTATTTTTTACTATTAGGCTTTTAAAGCAGATGGAAGAAAATAGTGGTGTCACTTCAGGCTTCAACTACAATGTCAACCTTGAGCTCCTTGAAATAAAGAGGAGACTCCAGTCTCCAGTGATTTCCAAATTATATATGGCAATGAATTACACTACTTGAGATTCCATCATGACCTAGTGTCGAAGCTCAATTTCTCATCTCAGTAATTATACCCTTGACTTCTTTTCTTGTCGCTGGAAACTGCAACAAAAGAAAGCTCTTTTGTATCTGCTGGAGAGTCATCAGTGTAACTAATCTGTATAGCAGAAGATAAGCCATTGTTCACAAAGCACTCACTGGAGTCAGATGTTCACAAGTTACTATATGTTCAGTGGAAACTGAATGGAGAGCTGTTTAAAGCTGTTAAAGGACTTTTTGTTTACATCTCTAACAGAGAACAATTTTATTTTCCTTCTGGCAAAACTATCGTATGTGGCTGCACAGATTTATTCACATGTTTGGCTTATGTGCAAATGAATTCCTTAGTCATGCAGTACAGTGTGAGATTTACTGAAAGGACACACGGCACACCATGCAAAGATATGCCATGTTTTCAGCCAACAGCTCTTCGGTAATCACATTGTTGATGCAAATAGACTATTTTATGTCTGTAAAACTGTGTTGTGGTTTTTCATAGATTGAACTAAAGAAACGGGAACAAATTATGTGTTTTTGCGATAGGCTGCTAGTAACACTGCCTAAAGATGCAATTCAAATTTGGTTCTGTGCTAAGTTGTCTGTTATGTGTCTGTTGTCTGTTTTGTGCAGATACATATTTTGCTCCTGGGAAGCAAAGTATACAGAAACAAGGGGGTGATGAAGTACTTTTGCACAGTAATGTATAGTATGCTGAATCCCAAAAGAATAAATAAGCATTGCAGAACTGATCATTTATATCATAGAATCATTTTCAGCACAATCAGCCAGCACTTTTTTGAAGCCAGCAAATTAATGCAAGATGGAGCACAAGGCATTCGACGCCTAATGAATGAAATCTGTACACTAATCCTCAGCTGTTGTGCTTCTAAATCACTGCTGCAGTCAGATGAATATAGGAATGCTTGCACATCTCTTTTTTTCACCTTATTGTTGGAGCTCTCTTTAAACAAGGCTTAAATCCGTGTGATTCACACATGGAACATGACAGTGGGACTGCACTCCTGCTTGAAAACACTTGTAAACATAATAGCAAGGCCAACCAAAAATCTTCTCAGTTTATTGTTCTGCAAAACATCAAGTAGCAGCTTCAGCCTCAACCCCAGCCAATATATTTAATAATATAAGCTGCGATGTACAGATCTGCTTTTCAACAAATACTTGGAAGGCCTAGAAGTTAAGCCCAATGAGAAATCAGTGAAGACGTATTTCTCTCATTCATTTCTGGCAAGCACATTTTCAATCTAGAAAAACTTTGAAGGGTGTAAACTACCTGTGTGTGTGTGTGTGTGTGTGTGTGAACAGCCAGACTACAGCTCCTAAAATCAGTCATGTTTGTAGCTAGTTGTGATGTGTCCATCTCGCTTGAGATTCAGTAGCAGGTCCACAGATTTCATTCATGGATCCCTGCATGCTGTGAGATAATAAACTGTTCAGTGGGACTTGTGCTATTTGTTCATCATGTTGAAATACAGTCAGCTGTTATGACCTGCTGAGCATTATGATTGCTTTTCACATCCTTGGCTTTGTTTACATCTTCAGTATTGGGTTATTTTATGTAACCGTTTTTGACACGTCTCTGTCAGCTAATAGAGCTATCAAGCGGTGCGTGGTTACATGGCTTAAGTACAGCAGCAAATGCTTTGTGTTTTAGTTTACCTTGTGTGCGCACGTATTCTTTTAGAATACGTCAGGCTAAGAAAAACGTGGGTTGAGAAATGCATGAGGCATAGAAGAAGGAAATGTGGATTCATGTCAAGAGACCCAAATAGCTTTCAACACCCAGACTGACCTTCAGCTCACAAAGACGCACACATACAGATACAAATGTCCACAGGATGTGACTATAAACCCTAATGCACATTCCTTATTACAAGAGTGGGCCTAGACTATACATCACTTTAAATGCCACAGACTCTCTCACAGGGTAATAACTGATCAGCTGAGTTGTTTGTATCCAGCAGTACTATTACATACTAAGTAATCCGAGCGGCTGGAGAAAGCGGCTGAATACGATTATATATTCACGTGTTCACTATTTGTAGATGTGAGATTTGCCTACTTTCAACAATTCAGTTTTTTTATATTATATGACACGCTTCCAGCACTTGAAGGTTATTACAAATACATCTTTTTTGTTGTCATTATGTAAGACAGCAGTGAGACTGCTGGAAGGGTTTAAAAAGCACAGAACTGTTCATCCCTTTTCTTGCTCATTGTGATGAGGTGTGACATGGTTGGCAAAGGCAGTGACAAGCAGATCTTGTCAATGTAAACTGCTCGAGGAGCAAAAAATACTAGTGCTAAACCCTCCAGAGTAAGATGAGCGGCGATGCCCTGACCCATGAGATGCAGTGGGAATTGAGGTAGAAGAGGGGCGATAGAGCAAGAGAATGACACGGTGAAAAGCTAGCTGCTGACAGAAGGAGGAGACAAGTGGGACAGTGTAGGTCAATTCAAAACATCAAGCTAACACGCACAGATGGAGCATCGTGTTATGGGCTGTATAACATGAGCATATAATGTGTGCCTTTAATGTTCTGCATTGCAAACAAAGAGAAAATGGAATTAGGAAATAAGTAAAGTGGTCTTGTACATGATTAACTTATGTGTCCTTATTTTTAATTTTACATACCTATTGTGAAAGGATGTTATATTGGAACAAGTTACTGCATTGCATGTTGGCCTACATCAGCAGCAGCATGCAGTGAAGTACTGCCTGGTGTCTGGGTTCATTTTTAGGTTACATTAAAGTGAATAATTTACAAGATCTTTGAATGGAAAAAAAAAGGCAAATCAACTGTAACTGGGTTCCTTGACTAAACAGTCATCGAAAATCTGTGACGACTGTGATGACTGTTTGCACAGACTCGATATGGCAAATTATGCATGTAAGAGCAAGAGCTGGAAGAAAGCAGGAAGGCAGTCGGATAATAAATTGAAGACAGAATATTACAACACTGTTAAATATCTCAGCAGGTAAAGACATGCAAAAGAGAATCCAGAATTAAGCCAATACAGACATTTCTTTATGGATAACAGAAATGTAACGTCTTAAAACAAACCACAGATTAAAGGCTTACTGCAGTGTTTGTCTTCTGTAAGAGGCAGGATTTGGTGATGGATTATTCAGACTTGCAACATTTACTGTTTTGACACACAAATCCAGGGAGCAAAAAAAAAAATTGGGATGGAACAAATGAAATGGGAGAGAGTGCATTTTCTCTGAATAAAAACGCAACATGGAGCAAAAGTTATCTGATTTAAATACAGTTAGCAGCAGGCAAAAAAGCCATTAAAAGAAACTAGGGCAAGGAGGAGACATCAACAAGTTGCTGGCAGCTGATGAAGACATCTTTCTAATGGAAAACAATGACACTTGGATTGAGAAGCACAGAGAGAGGAAAAAATTAAAAACCGTGCCGGCATCAGCGCAGTGAGACGGGATGAAGCCGAGAACAGACTGCAGCACAATAGGTCGAGGAAAAAGGTTTCGGGACGTTCGGGTCGGAGTTCTGACCTTAAACCAAATGACGTGCTGCGGCACGACCCGACGAGGTCTGTCCAATCAAAACATCCAAAAAATATTGATGAACTGGAAAGCTTGTTTTTTTAGGGAGAACGATTCCTCCTCACAGCTGTGCAAGTCTCATTAGCAGCTACAGGAAACGTCTTCTAACCTCATACAAGTTGCCAAACCCAAGTCCCGACATGGTCTTGCCAGCTTGCGTCGTTAGTGTTTGCAAAAACCATGACATGTCAGTATGCCGATACCGCTGACACAGACAAACATCAGGTTATATTTATTAGAAATTTCAAAATGTTCACAAATGACTTCTTGCAGCTGGAGCCGTCAAAGAAGCTGGCTGCAAAATGAAAATGAAATCTATTAGCGGTTCTAATTTCCAGCAGGGAACCTTAAGGAAGTCATATTTATTTATTCACCAATAAAAAGAAAACTGCTGATTCATAAACCGCAACCTACAGTCGGTTTAAATAATGCAGGAACTGATTTTCCAACAGCAATCTGTGCCTACATCAGCAAGCCTATAACAATGTGTCAGCAAGTTCCAACCTTTGAGTCAAGATCATCAGTTTGCGTCCACAAAAAAGTGAAAACGAGAAGAAAAGAACAGGCGTGCACGAGCCTTTCTCCACTTCAGGTGCAGTGGAGCAGCAAAACAAGCGTTTTAAAAAGCATTCACAGATGTCTAAGACCTTCCATATCAGTAAGGCTTCTTAAGTCCTGCTGACATCCTACTTAACAAGAATTTCATTAAATCCTTTGATGTCCAGATCTGAGTTACACCTCCAAAACCGTTTTTAACTGCACATTACATTCACAAAACACTGAGACAAGGTGAACATATCTAGTTTTTAAACAAAACTGGATATGTTTAAAAAAAAAAGGGAGGGGGGTGTCACAGCTCATGCTACATTTTATCTTGAGAATCTCAAAAAGCATTCTCCACCAATATCAAAAGATCGGAAAGAGGCACAGCTGCATAAACAATCCTCTCAGGTCTTCAGAGGGTTTAGAAATACTAACAAAGGAGCTTGCAGGTACATCATTTTTGCAGCAGCAGCTATGGCAGCAGAGGGAAAATGTGTTTGAGTTCTCTTATAAATCACACAATACAGCAACAACATTGCACATCCAGGCCTAGCTAGTCCCCCAGGCAACCTGACAGCAAAGTCCTGTCTTTACAGATGGCTCTGCATGTGTGCGTGTCTGTGAGCGTGCTCTGCGCGCATGTGTGTGATTTTGTTTTATTAATGACAATATACCAACTGGGAACTGTGTAGCATTATCACTTTTTAGGTGTCTTTTTATGTATTTGTGTAAGCATGCACATGAAAGCTGATTTAAAAAGAGAGAGAGAGAAAGAAATTTTTAGTTTGCTCAGGCTAATTTCATCCCCTCCACTTCCCTGGACATGAAAGAAGCAGGACTTACAGATCTTGTGCTTCCCTTTCATGGGGAATTTCACTAGCAGCTCCTGGGGGTTGGTGCAGATGAAGACGAATGGAGAAGCAGACTCCTCGCAGGTATCAGGAAACTGCAGAGATGGTGGTGGGAGGAGGGGGATAATGAAAAGAACAGTTTAGCATCATCTTACAAAGAACTAGCATGTCAATACCGTGCACAGAAGAAATGTTAACGCTCATGACGGTAATACAGTTATGAATCATTCAGTGAGTCCCTGTTTATACGCCTACGTTGTGCCTAACTGTCCTCCACGCCTGATGCAATACTACAGGCCTGACAGCAACTGATAGTTATGAGTCTCGCTGGGTCTTATGCACTATAATTGCACGACTAATGATGCAGTCACTAATGAGAGCAGCTGCAGCACTTGTGAGCAGTAAAGATGACACAAAATATATGACAACCAGCAACCAATTCCTTTTTCACACGCAGTCTTGTGTGTGCATACACTGTTCAACAGAAAATAATCAACAAAGAAAAGGGAAAGAAAAACCATGTGTGCAACATTTGTGTTCACTTATTAATAACGCTGAATATTTGAACTGCAACATCAAATATCTTCTAAATCTACAGAAACAAAAAAAAACACACCCATTATGCATGCAACCTCACAGGCTTTCCTACATTCCTGTGCAAGAGTGGCCGTTTTACTGCCCATAACTGACAACAGCCCACAGCATACAGAGGCCAAAAGACAAGAGAAAACCTCGCTCTCCCTGTGTTATTGATTGGTCTCTCAGGTGAGAGTAGGGAATTGACTGACACAGTGACAAAGGAGTCATCTTTCCCATCACAGGCAGCCAACAGTTCTCAGCTCATCCAATTTCCTCCAGCACTATCAGATAGTGCCCATGATTGCATCTAGCCAGCCAGGAAGCAGCTCTTTTCATGACAGCATGCTCCCCCCCACCCCACGCACACACACACTTATTCACAGCCTCTCTATCTCCCTCAAAGGAGCACTGAAGGTTGTGACAAATTTGGGGTTTTTAAAGGAAATCAACAGAGTCTGCAACTCATCTGTACCGTCCCTGCAAAATGGGGGGAGATGATAGAGATGCTTATTTCTGATTAAACACCGTGTCGACTTGAATCTAACTCACGGGCGAGTGATAAAATATGTAAACAGTCCTGAAAGAGCCCCTTGATTGCTCCCTTCCTATGGCAAATGACACACTGATTCCAATTAAATTAGATTCCCCTGTTAGAAAAATCTCCTGACTGTCCTTGAATGAAATTATCTCTAATTTAGCAGGGGTTAAGCAAGGTGGCGGGCGTAAGGGGATAAGGTTGGAGATATGGAAACGACAAAACCAATAATGGAAATAGAACCAATTTTTTTTTTTATCACCGGCTGCTGTTTAAACCCTGATACAAGTTATTCCTGTGTGCCAGAGATCTTATTTTATTACCATAAGCACAGGTTTGGGAGTTTATTTGTTTATGTTAGAGATGCTTGGGTTCTTTCAGTACCTCTAACTTCTGTGGATTTGGCTTGAATTTCCACTGTTGTAAGTGAAGCATACAGAAAAAAATACCAGACATGTTTTGAATAATAACACCCAATTTCAATAAAAAAAAAGTTATTGGTTAGAATTTCACAATTACATCCATTCCTCTTCCCTTAATTGATTCCAAAGTTTCTGAATATGTTGATATTTTTCATCTGAATGGATGCAGATCATCACTCTCAGTGAAATACATCGCTGACGTGTAATTTGGCTAATGGACCAGGACTGTTTTCCAAATGATATCTTTCCACTTTCAGCAGAAGATTTTTGCAAACAGCCCTCCAATTAAGACTCTGCCGTTAGACTCTATATCATGTAGCACACAAACGCAAACAGCTGTATAACAAATTAAAACGTGAGAAACTTCAAACGCTGCACAGTTGGACTTCCTGAGTTCAGAAGTTACGACAAAGCCGACTAGTTCCACAGACTATAAAAGATGGCGGTAACTACTGTGATGTCACCCGCTGGTTTCTGAAGTCCTGTTTTGAAGCCTTGGAATGAGGGTTTCAGCCATCGCCATCTTGGTATTTAAACAAACTGGATGTGATGAGGATCGGCGGGTCTGACTGTGAAGCTGGATGTTCACTGGCTAATGAACTGAAGGGTTCCAAAGAGCATGGAGTGTGATATTTCAATGGCAAATATTGGTAGGGACATAACAGCCATCATTGGACATTGGCAGGGAAGTGTCCCTACTGTCCCTACCTAATTCTACACCCCTGTTTTACAACCATGGCTATCACCATCTGGTGGCCTTCAGACAGAATGGAGGTTTCAGGCACTTCCTCCCAGAAGCTATATCCACATTTTTGTGGTTAACACATTCACCTACCACATAAAAGATTCCTGGTTTAATGCCACGAAGAGACACAAATGCCTGGTAGAGTTACATCAGGAAGCACAACTGGTGTAAAAGTCTGTGCCAAATTATGTGGGTCCACCCGCTGTAGCAACCCCGTGTAAATAAGGGCACAGCCAAAAGAAGCATATTCTTAAATCTGAATTAAATGCTGCCAAACGATTCTTCCTTGTGGTAACATTGAAGAGATTCAATTACACTTAAAGCCTTGTGGTGGGTAAATGGTAAATGGTCTGGTACTTGTATAGTGATTTTCTACTCTGAGCACTCAAAATGCTTTTTACTACAAGCCTCATTTACCCACTCTCACACACATTCACACAGGCACTGTTTTCGATACCTAAGCACCTTGTCCAACATTTGCGCATCCACTTACACACCGATGGATGCATGCATCAGGGGCAGCAGCCAACCTCCCAACTGGTAGAATGGGTCTTCACGTGGATGCAGTCTACATCCATGTGCAGACTTTAACAAGAGGTACCAGTTCTTCCAAGTCCAACATTTACCCCCAATTTACAGAAATTCCCACAAAGTGTTCCTGAAATTCACTAATACTTAAAACATAAGAAATGGTCTTTTCCACAGTGTGCACTCACCGTACACTTTGATATGTTCCGTTCAGTTTAGGCAACAAAGCTGCCTGCCTAACTAAGCCGAACACAGGACAGCCACTCACTAGATGCAAACACAACAGACTATTGCCTGGAGCTACTCTCTCATCTGTGCACACTACGGACTTGGCAGGTTAAAGACCGTTTAATGCCCAATCCAGGTGCATTGAACATTTGTGTTCTTACACGCAGCTCCATTATGTAACAAAACACCAGGGCTGCACTGGATATGTAAAAACAGCCTTAATATTGCAGATCTTTACCTTACAATGCAAAGCTCCTTGAGATCACTACTGTGAACTGGTGCTACATAAACAAAAATTCAACTGAAATATCAAATCTTGATTTAATGTCCTGTTTTCCAGTGCTTGTGCACAGAAGGGTGGAGAGCACTCAACACACTCACAGTGGTCATTATCACATTAACAGCAAAACAGGTTCCAAAACCCTTCAATAACAGACCTTTAATAAGGTAGTCTTCCCGGCTATGTGAACATTGTTACCACACTACTCTGTCACAGAGCAGATGCAAAGTTCGGTGCAGCCGTGCGGCTCTTTTTGTAAATGTGTTGTCATGTCTGTGTAAAACTATAAAGGAACAATAATCTAAAAAAGCACTTTAACAGCTTGATGAATATTATTATTATTGTGCTTATTCCACATTTGGAAAGGGTTTATAATTGTGTACAAGTGGGGCTCCCACGGCATAAAAAGCACATTTAAAAAAAAAAGTATACTTGACTTTAATCCCTGTGAGAATATTCTGTGACCTTAGAATAACTACAGAAGGCACGCTGGATAAAGAATATATCCTAACTAAGAAGTGAGGGATTAAAACTGGGAATAAGAGAACACAGCACACAGTCATCTAAGATCATTACATAAAAATATCTCTCATTACACAAGATGGCTGTATTGTCAGTTATACTCAAGGAAACAAAATGGTGGTGGTCTGAATTCAGATGAAATGAGCCTAGCTGCAGCCAGAGCTCGAGTGTGCTCATGTGAGACCCTGCCAGTTGCCTGCTCTTTCATCCTCCATTAGCTAATTAGCATTTAAAGCTGTTGAATGTGCTGCTTTGCCTCACTACCTCCCCCACTTAATTGTTTCCATTCCACGTTAATCAAAAGGGCACGAAACATTGTGGTTGTGTGACAAGAAGGTTTTCTAAAGCCCTCCATATTCATCAGGAAGGATCTAATGTAGTCAGAGTGGACCTGCTTACAAATACAATTAAAGTTAAACACAGGTATTGAATTAGGAATTTACATGAAAACACCATGGGTGACTGTCACGTGACTTCACAGTGGCACACTCCTCGTTAGTGAGTCAGTTTGTTAGTATGGTCGGTCAGGCTTACAGCCCTTGGGCATTCTGGGTAGATGGCCTAATGTGTTCGACATGGGGAGAGATCTGAGGGAGTGTGTGTACAGCTGCATTAAAATGCTTCAGCTCGGACTGTGTATCACTAGTTGATCTCTAATTTACTTGCCCTAGTCAATCGTGACACAAAAAGCTTCTGCTCGATCACAAACATCAGAGGGTTTGCTCGTGCACAGCACTGAAGTGCAGGTCTGGTGCATTGTCGCCTCTTTGTAAAGAAAGATGCAAACACACCTTGCCCTTGTCAGCGTGCCAGCTGATGCAAATTTTTGCCAGCGTTTCAACAAAAGTGGAGCTCCACTGTCTCAGCTGTAAATCAGACCGAGTGTGCATAATTCTGTCATCTCTCTTAAAGTGACAGTTTGGTATTTTGGGAAATGTGTTTACTAGTTTTCTTTCCTCAGACACAAGAATGATGCCACTCACATCTTTACAGTTCATTTGAAGCTACTGACAGCAGTGATTTAGCTTTGCTTAATGCTTTCAACATGGCAGAAATTCTTCTGGTGTGATGTTAATCACCCAGACGTACACAAGTGCATCACTGACTGTGTATAAACACTGGATGCAACCATTGTGTTGCAGATTTCTGGACTCCAAATTCTGAACCCTCGATGCTAATGTTTTAGCTGCCATGTTTTTCTTTTTTGAGTCACAAATAATATCTGTGTGACCGGTTGTTAAGATAACAGGTTAGCAAGCTTTGTTAGCAAGTTGCATTCATAAACTGCATAGTATAACACACACAGATACCTGATAGCGCTAAGTAACACAATCATAAAATACTGCAGGCAAAGTCTCAGTCACACAGGCTGAGAATCCAGTTGGACAGCCTACTTTGGTTGCTAGGGAAAAATGTGCATTCCCAAACTGGTTGGTGAGTGGTAGCTAACAGTTGCTGGGTGAAATTGGCTGCAATGAGGTATACGGCAGTGTACTGAAAACCTGTTTGCGATTGCTATGGTTGCTAGCAGGCTGCCTGTAGCTGTCACGGAAATTGCTGACATATCTGCAAATACTCATCTGAAAAAGCTTGAAAAAAGATGTGACACAAACATAATTTTCACCTTCAAAGTAGAAGTTGTGCTTTACCACTGTAAACATTTCAAATGACTCAACGCTGCATGTTCTCTTTTTCTGTTTTGCGTTGCACTTTTCACATTTTCACTACTGCTTGGTGAGTAGTTGGCGGTGTTTTTTGGATAATTCGAAGTCTTCCGACTGCCAACAACCACTTGCCAACCAGTTAGGGAGTACACATGGTTTCCCTCACAACTGGTCATTGCCAGATGGTTGCTGCTGGCTCTCTAGGCTTGTGTGACTGAGGTACAACCAGCTACTGGTCAATTTGTTGTTAACTGTTTTAACATGTGAATTCCAGACAATGTCCAGAGTTGCTGTTTCAGAAATATAGGGGATTGTCCTGGGCAGGAATGTTCCACCATTCAAATTACATTAGGTAGAGCATAAGAATGCAACTAACAGGTCATCAACACACACACTCCACTGTGTTCTCTAATTACTTTATGATCTTTTCACACACGAGCTCAATCGGACATGACACAAACTTTGTACATGGGAGCTGACAATGTTCTGTGCACAGCTGTCTACAAATCAAAAATGTGTATTTAAACATCACGTAAGAGGTGTAGAACTTTTAATCTACTGGTCAAGAAAATAAACGAGGGTATTTCTTAAAACACAGCACTGTTCTTTAAAAATCTTGTAGCTACATGAAATGAAATTCAGCAGTTAATTTTCTGCTTACACACTGTAAGAATACATTTTTGTTTAATATTTTTTTCCCTGCCAGAAGATAAAAAAACAGGGCCCCGGCAAACTGAAATATCATTTTATTTAGAAGCCAGACATACTGCAATGCTTTGAAAGTGCATGCTGAAGTGGGATGTGTGGGAGTTAAGCAGGCAACATGCTGCAAATATGGACTCAAAACATTTAACAGGAGCCCAGCTGAATGAAGGCTGATATAACATACTAAACAGGAAAATGAAGAGGTGAAAAATTCATAAAGCATCACAGCCTCTTCAGAGACTGCCAGTTCAATAAACTGCCCACTATTTAATTTGCTGGGATCAAGCCGGAGGGGATTCAACAATAACCAAGTGCAATAATATGAAATTCACAAGTTCATTGGAAAAAGTAAAAAGGGACTGCTGGCAGGAAGCCTTTGGCTATAAAAGTGGCTTAGAGTGTAGTGAAAGGGCACAGTGACCCCACTGCTCTCAGTGTACATCCTTATATTAATGTAAGGTGGCCTGAGGTTTGGACTTCACATGCGTGTCATCAGCTTTCCTTCCTCAACATGTCAGCAGCGTTCTGTATACTGTACCATTCATTCCTAACACAGTCCAAATACCACGAGTTATCATCACCACTTTAAGTAAACAACATCCATCTTAATAAAAGCAACTAAAACAGAGTCAGGATTTGACAGCAGGAACACAAACCTTTAAGCCTAAGCTTGTCAAGTAACAGTTCAACAAGCCAACACTGTTCCCTCTCCTCTTTCTACAATCTCTCTCTCCCTCTCTCTGGCTCTTTTCAGCTGCTGTCGGCAATTAAGGGCAGCAGAGACAAGTAATCTCCTTCTGGGCGACAGGGCCAGACCAGAACAGGCATGTGGAGTGGGCTGTGCAGTGTGGGGTGTGGGTGGGGTGGGGGTGGTGGGGACTGCGAGGCTGGCCCCTGCCTCAGCTCGAGCCAGGCCTTGCTTGGCTGCACTCAATCTCAGCCCAATAAAAAGCCCTTCATTGGCAGGGTGCAACTGAGCCAGACAGGCTGGGAGCATGTGGCTTTTAAAAATGAGGTGGGTGGAATACGGGGAATGGGTGGGGGGGGGGGGGGGGGGGGGGGGAAGGAGAA
>VOQJ01014614.1:3781-14815 GCA_015052665.1 Apistogramma diplotaenia
TTGTGTTTGTTTTTTTCAACTCAGGGGGAAAAAAGGAGGGGGGGGGGGGGGCAGCAATGTTTGAGTTCCTTGAAATTCATTTCAGAGCATTCAACCGTGCAACAACATTATGCCCTCTTAAAATGAGGAGTACTCTGCTGTGTGCTTAAAAGGGGACCTCTGGTATAAAAAAAACACACGAGCAGTCGCAGCCACGGCGATATAAATTACATATTTCATGAAATGGTCCTGCTTCTAAATTCAAAATTGAACTTAAGGTGCGAGGGAAGCGAGGTTTGAGCTTCCAAGACGCATAATGAGGACTGAAGCAGGTTAGAAGCTGTTTATTACTGGTAGAAAGTCCTCCGGGACAGAATCTGAGCAATGAGTGAATGGATGCATTTCAATTCCACGGGGCTCCGAAGCAGCAAGTGTAAAAAGGTCATGCGTGTTCAATACAGATTACTTTCTCTGAATGGAGTTTGACTTTGTTGGCGTAATTGGTGCTTTTTAACCATAAAAGCGCGCCTTCTGTTAGCAATAAGTTGGGAAATGCTTTCCGGTATTTATAAAAGTGGAGAAAATGCAAATAAGAACAAAGTTTAGTCTCTGAATGGGCTAAATTATTATCTTTGCTTTCAAAAATGTCGTTCATCACTGGCGTGCTGCCGCCGCACGAGTGGATTAACCTACCTTGAATGATCCACATTAACATCAGCATGGCTTGGAGTCTCGTATTTATCCCCATGGTGCCACATCCACCGGCTGCTCCAGCAGCTTTTCCAAAGCTGGCACCAAATCACCCCCAGCAAGTGCTGTCCAATTAGCTTCAGGTAGCAATTAAGTGTCCGTCACAGAAAGCAGCGAGACAGGTCCGTAAGTAAAGCGCCTTCTCCTCTTCCCATCCCGCTTACAAACAGCGGCTGACATCGCAGAGCGCACCGGCGGCCCCCCTCCTCCACTCCGCAAACCTCCGGAGAGAAGAAAGCATTCAAACTGCTTTTTTTCTTTTCTTCGCCGAGTCCTTTTTTAGAGGCTCTACTTCTGCCGCCCGTCGGAGCCGGAGTGTTTCGCTCCTTCTCGTCCTGGTCGCACAGTAAACTGAAGGAGCTTATTCACCTGCCGGAGCTGCTCGGTGCCGCCCCCTGTCAGTAACGGTGACGCACAATTTTACAACTTCATGCAACTCGTCTTATACGAATACCCCTCATTAACGCACATTTAGCCTCAAATGTTTACGTCTTATTTTCCCGCTGAAAGTACCACCTCACAGAGCCCACTCATGATCACATATATGACGCAATATGAGCGTAAGTGTCTTTGCTGGAAGGAATCCTCAGTGGACAACAGTGGACGCAGTTTGTTTTTAACCTCTTTATCTTTTGTGACTCACATTTAAGCATTATTCCACTGGCCACTTCATAAATTACACTTTAATAGGACCAGGTTGAATTGGCTTAATTCTTCATGGCACTCACGGTTACAGCTGCACATCCATGATGTGAATTTTCCATTGCATCCCATCCTAAAAGGTGTTAAGATCCAGGCAATTTGGGTACAGTGAACTCGTTATGTTCAATAAATCAATGTGACATGATTTGAGCTTTGTGACATGGTCTGTTATCCTGCTGGAAGCACTTTGGCCATAAAAGGATGGACAGTACCAGCAAGGATACTCAGGTATAGGCTGTGGCTTTTAAATGATGCTCAGTTGCTGCTAAGAGCCTCAAAGTGTGTCAGGAAACACCCTCACACCACCAGCACCAGCATGAACTGCTGCTACAAGGCAGGATGGATCCAAGCTTCACTGATGTTCACACCAAACTCTGCCCTTACCATCAGTAGCCTCTGCTTCCTGTTCATAGGAGTGGCACCTGGTGTTGAATGCTGTAATCAGTCTGCTTCGAGGGTTGTGTGAAAAATCTCAGTGACTGAAGTGTTCAGAGTCACTTAAATTACCTCGGTCATCTTGACCATGTCTACATGCCTAAATGCATTAAGCTGCTGCCACGTGATTTGCTGATTAATGAGCCATTCAGCAAGTACGTGTGTGGGTGTGTGTGTGCAAGCATACAGTTTCAAACTGGACAACTGGCATCAGAAATTTTTGGTGTGACTAAAGAAACTGATCACACCCTCACTGGTATCTTGAGTGCAGTGACAGCTGAAAAGCACCACATCAAGCCTCAAGTCATATTTTATGAACTATACACCGCATTATTCTTTCATATCACCAAAAGCCACAATGACACTCAAGGAATAAGTTGTACTGAAAAGAATCAAAGCAGCCTAAAAAATAAGGTCCTCTACACTATAATGTTTTTTTCTCTTAACACTGTCTTAAAAGATTTAAAAGTGGCTTTGCAGAAGCAATGAGAAATGTCAAACTTTAATGAAAGAGGGATTGTCTGCATGTGTTTCCTCCAGTTTCACTCCAAAAGGACCTGAAACTTTCTTTGTCCTGCACAGGATTAAGATACAGGAAGCCCAGGCACTGCCACGAAAGTAAAAATACGAGGAAACAAACTAAAGCGTGGCCTCGTCTGAGCTTCCCCGAGCTCACTGCAAGCAACGCTTCTCCCTTTGGCCAGCGACTCGACATAAACACACTGATTTCAGCAGCTGAAGATAAATTCTGATAAATTCCCGATGACATGTCTGGTCTACTAACATCAAAAGAATAAAACATCCTCACAGGAACCTTCAGCTTCACTCAGGTCCTTTTAAAAGTGATGCAGAATTATTCATCGTGCATTATTTGATGCATTACAAGGTCTAAGTCAGAGCAGAATCACGTGTCACAGGTGAGAGCCACTTATACAGCAGTAATGTAATGTGGTCACAGGCCAAGCTGTGCTCACAATAAATGCATTACCATGTGAAATATTCATGTAGGTGGGTCAATGCGTTGCACTTGAAATGGAATATAACGTATTTATTACATGATATCATGGAGAGTATTTTCAGAACCTTGGCGTGTGCAAAGGATCATGGGTAAACATGTTTGATACGAGCACATCTCATTCAAGCACACTAAGCCTGAAACATGTTTGTGCTGTTTCATTTTTTTAAATTTACTTTGGCTGTCATACCGGAAGTTACATTCCTGACTTATTTATGTGCTTCTCATATTGTAGAGGCTGTTGTCTCTCTTCTTCTGCTGCTGGATCTGCTGCGAACGCCGTCTTATTTTTTCATGTATTAGTTGAACTTATATAAGGACAAATATGTATATGGTAGCCTGTACCTGCTTCCAGAATTCATTGGCACAAACACAGATTTTAAAACATGTGAAAGATCAAATCTTGTTAGGCCTTTGAGCACATTTTATTATATAGAGGGTGATAACTGCTGTACCTGTGCATCACAAATGACACCCTCTGAAGAAAGTGGCACATTATGATCTTCATAAAAATCTGTGCTTTATTGTGATATTACTGCAGACTCGCGTGTGCTTTAGTTAGGTTATTTCCAATAAACTTTCACCTTATGGCACTAACTGTTGTTATTCTATATGGGACAGCAGGGGATAAGTATGCATGGAAGTAATATTGAGAATAAAGACCTGTCAGGTGGAAATGCCGCCACATATTCAGTTACAGATCAGAGGAAATGTGAAATGCAAAACAATTCTTTGAGAAGTGAACATGTAGCGTCAAACGTGGAAAAGCAACTGGCTAACTCTTGAAACGGAAGACTTTCAGCAGTTTGCAACTGTGCTGGATGTTTTTGAAGCAGTTTTTGTGTTATAAGAGTGATAATATTTATATTGGGGAGCCAAATATTCCGAACTCATCCCTGGTTTTACATGAGCCTCTCCAATCTGTACTCATACTTTATATAAATTATGTAGCGTATTAACTGCAGACTTTTATGTCCATGCTGTGCGTCACCGAGTGTGAAAAATGTATAAATCACGGATGCATCAGAAACTAGATGCAACTGCCAAGTGTGAGTAATTGATTTTGGTGTGAAAGAAGCACTGATATAAAACTGCACAGCGTGCATGTTAAAGCATACAGTTAAATGAGCAACATTTCCAGTAGGTCAGATACATTTTAGCCTTAATTCAACAAAATCGTCGGGCCTCTCCCACACCCCTGCTTCCATGCAGTGATAAATGGCTGAACAAAAGACCCTGAAATGACAGAATCTAATCTTTGCTGGTGTTTAGTCCAAGAAATGTTTCTATGCTTGATTTGTGTCTCTTTCATTGCCTATCTATATGAGGAAAATAACTCCCAGCAGTTTCCCCTCAATGTGCCCATTGTTACAGCTGGCAGAGGTGCTGCTATCTCGCTGCCAGGTGGAAGAAGAAGAGCTTAGCCTTGACTGTGTGCTTGTAGATAGCATGACTGGACATCTTTGCACTTTGCTCCCCTCAGACACTGTAAAACACTATATGATGGATCGCCGGGATTCCTGCAACGCATTCAGAGATGTTGAGTCTTTTGTGCCATCTAGTGGCGAGCATCCAAACTACAGTCTCTCTGTGTGTTTACTTATTGTCTTCACCTTTTCTGGATGCAGAAAAAAAAAAACCCGTGGACAGGTCAGCAGTCCCTCACAGGGCTTATAGAGATTGACAGACAATCATTCACGCTCATGCTTGTACCTGTTGGCAGTTTTAAGTCTCGGCTCCTGACCTGAATGACTCTAGACAAACACCCAGAGGAAATCCACGTGAGCGCATGCCGAGAACATGTCCACTTAGAAAAGGACACAGCAGGGACTCAGCCTAGTGACGTTTCTGGTATTTCACAGTTTTTACATCCTCCTCACAAAAGATGACTTTAGTGTCATGATCAGTGGGCTGAAGGGGCTGCTATTAATTTCATTTGGGATGTCTTTAATCCTATTTCATTCGAACATGAAATAGGATTGCTGGATGTTTTATTTCCATTACAGGGCTGTGTCATTGGGCATTGATGGTTTTATTTTATTTCAACCAGGGCAAATAAAATCTAAGCTTTAGTACCCGTCTTGTTCCAAGGCTAATGCATAATCTGTCACTGTCGATAAAGCCTGTGAAAAGCCCAAAACCAAGAATCTTAGTCCATCTATCCACATATCCCTGACTTTCACTAACAAATTAATCAAAGGCTGATTCTGTTGAAAATGTGAAGGTTAGGACTGTCTGTATCTAACGGTTTAATCCGGTAATGGAGACACCACATGAATATTTTATACAAAAGCAAAAGGAAGGATACTACAGTGTAAAAATACTCTGCTACAGGTCAAAGTTTTGCATTTAAACCTTTATCTAACTACAAAATATCAAATATACTTTATCTAATGTAAACCTCTAGAAGTTCCCATTTAACTCTTATACGTTCTATTGTTATTGTATCTTAGTTATTGTTTGCACTCAGTTCTGTGGTGCACAGAACAATATATATTACAGAACCAGGCTAGTCACTCCAAAAACCAGCCGAGTAGCACCACTGCTGTGACCTGACGGGGGATTACACGCGGGCAGCAGTGGTTGGGACCCTAATTCATGGAGGGCTGTGATCCTGTCGCTGTACAGCGATAAGAGGGTCTACGAGGTTCAACAACATGAATGTGAGTTTGGTGTAGAAGTTGAGTGATCTGCACAGAGTCCTGACCTCAGCCTTCGGGATGAATTAGACTGAAGGCTGAGCCATGCAGGCCAAATGTGCTTCCTATTAAAACCTATGGATTAAGAATGGGCTGTCACTCAAGCTCATGTGTGTGTGAAGGCAGATGAGGGAACATTTTTGGCAATTTAGTGTGTGTACACTTCAGTATACTTTCTATGTTATCATGTGCTTGACCTAGTCGCCGTAATTTCCTCACCATTTCTTTCCTTTCTTTCTTCCTACACGATAAAAGAACATGATTAATTGTCTCAGCCTCATGACATTGTTCAGAGTCCAGATGGATTCTTTCCTGTTATGAATAAAGTACTATTGAGGTTGCTGTCCCCAATCCAGATTCTCCTCATTATTACTTGATCTCGTCTACTGAGTCCTTCATTTCTTCATATTGAGCCAATTTTGTTTTGTACTGAACATAAATGTCTTCCCGTTGCCCCAGTTAGGCTGCCACTGTTTATCTCTTTCCGTACCAGACTTTTCTCTTCGGATTTCAGTCATTTCACTTTGGATTCAGCGCGAGCTTTTTTGATTGCACCTTTTGCCAGTTTGTCCACCTTCTCGTTGCCCAGAATCCCCACGTGCGCTGGAACCTACACGAGCGCTACTCTCGTATCCTGCCATTTGATTGCAATATTCCTTGAAGTAAATCCTGATTCTGTTTATGTGTGCCTGTTTTAATACTGATAAGTCACTGCGTATTAGTATATTGTTCCCGCCGTCCTCTGCACAGTTGCACTGCATGCATGCTTATGTTCTTTAACTGAAACCTATTTTCTTGCTTGGTCACTGCCGCTTTCTTTTTCCCAAAATGCCTGCAATATTCTTCTTGTTGGATGACTATTCTCATATCCCCGAAATGTATCCAACATTTAGCCAGCTGCATTTAATTTTCCACACCCCCACAGTCAACTCTTGATCTTATCGAGGCTCAGCGGTGGATTTTGTTAGCAGCACCCTTTAGTGGCCTGGAGAATAACAGCGTGCCAACCATCCACCCTCTCCTGTCTCAAAATTCTACTTAAATATGCACACTCCACATAAAGCTAGCTAAATGTTAACTAGTTGTTTACATAATACATCAGGCTCTTTTATGAGCTAATTATATAAAACAGGGCAGAAAACATTTACAGTGTTTCCATCTGATAAAACAAGGCATCCACATGTAAATAAAAAGCTCTCTTGGCTTTGAATATTTGATTTAAAGTGAGCGTATAAAGCATTGGGACAATCAACGTTTGGGGAGCAGGAAATGTGCATCTTAAGCTCCTTAAATTGCATCTGAAATAATTCAAGTGGTGTGAAAGAGTTTAATGTTTCTTGAGCATTTCATGCTCCACATTAACACAGGCTTCAAAACACAGGGAGAGAGCAAATATGCAAATGCTTTCTGAATCCACACATAATCAAATTTACAGTTTAGTATCACCGATAATACATTTGTTCTTTCACCCGCTGCAGTGCTCTTGACTCATTGTGTTATGCCGCGTCACATTCACCGCGTGTCATGGCCTAATTTCTATATCCCTCACGAAATCAGAATCGTACAGATCTTCCTGTGAAGC
This sequence comes from Apistogramma diplotaenia, assembly GCA_015052665.1. Classification (NCBI taxonomy): domain Eukaryota; kingdom Metazoa; phylum Chordata; class Actinopteri; order Cichliformes; family Cichlidae; genus Apistogramma; species Apistogramma diplotaenia. The sequence continues at coordinate 10,944 of VOQJ01014614.1, forward strand.
AGCTTTAGCCTCCGTGCATTCACTGCTTATTATTAATAACCACTTTTCCAGCAGCCCTCCCGTATGCTGCAATTTTATTTCAAAATGCATAAATAAAGATAATGATAATAGCTTTTTGAGGAATGTGATAGTTCAAGGAATGGCATTAAAATCCACCCACACTGCAGCTTTGTATGCACGGAGAGGTTGTTTCAGTGACCTGTTCAGCAGGCAGACCTTCAGAAAATGAAAGCAACGCTTGAATTTCTGCTGCATGTGTAACTTCTGACATCTACCCACATTAAAAGCAACGGCATTTAAGAAACACACTCACTGGAATACTAGAGAAGTTATGAGCCACATGAATATTTAAATTAGTAATATACAGCTCTGTGCAAAAGTCTTGAGTCACCTCTCATTTATTTATATTTCTTTCTGAAGCTCTGTCAAAGTTTGTCTTTGGACTTTGACTTCTTTTTCACTCATTTTCTGTCCAGTCTGTGCATCAGACCATTTCCTGTGGATTGTTTGTTTGTTTTTTAAGCCATTAACACTGACCTATGAATCATTCAAGCATAAAAAGACATCAAACTCAAGGGATGAACTAGTGTTGCGTTTCGACATGACAGGCAATTTGGCAAAGAACTGATCTTAAATTCTATCTTTAGGCATTTTGTTACTAGCAGCCTGTCACAAAAAAACCCCCAAAAAACACTTGTTCCCATTTTTTTGTTGTTGCAGAATCTGTGAAAACGCCAAAGATAATATTGTTTGACAGGCATAAAATATTATTTTTGCATTAACACTGATCCCAAATACATATTAGTTGAAAACTTGCCATATATCTGGACAACTGGACAAGTGGAGTGCGATAAAAGAAGTGACAGGCCTATAAAGCTACAGCAGATGAAAAGTATCTGAAAATCATGTCCTTAAGAAATAGGAAAAGTGCAGCAAAGATTTGACACGGAACCTGAGAGAAGCATCTGCCCCATCAGTTGATCCATCTACTGTTTGCTGAAGCCTCATTAGAAATGGTCTCAGTGGAAAGGTGGTTGTCCAGAAGCCATTCTTAAGGAAAACAAAGAAAAGGCTGAACTACTGTATGCTAAATTACATGGGAACTGCTCTGAATATCAGCGGCAACAGGTCTTATGCCATGATGAATACAAATCAGAATTTTTTAATTCAGGCTTTTCCAAATATATGGAGGAGGTAAGGTCATGGATCGGCCTCCCCAGAGCCTGGACCTCACCATTAATGAAACAGCCTGGAGAACTGTTCCTGAAGACTATTTAAAGAAATTACAATATTTGGTCATACCAAATATTGGCATTCAAATTCATTATTAGAAATGTGCAAACTCAGTTTTTGTCTTACAATCTGTATTGTCATGTATTATTGCACATTTCAATACAATAATTATACAGAAATTATACTACAATAATTATAGAGAAAACCCAACAGTCAAAACGACCCCCTATTAGCAAGCACTTGGTGACGGTGGGAAGGAAAAACTCCCTTTTAACAGGAAGAAACCTAGAGCAGAACCAGGCTCAGGGAGGGGCTCTTACTGTAAGTATCCTAGCAATATGGGAGAAATACCCTCTCTCTTTCCAGTCCCTGCTAGAAATAAACTTCTGCACCAATTTCTCATTTTCGTAGCAAAATATAAAAAAAACGAAGTGCTTGAGATGCTTTTGCACTGTATCGTACATTAGCAAAGAATAACTCATTCCTTGAGTAAGTGAAGTGTAAGTGGAATGAAATCTAACTTTTACCTGCATAAGTTCCTCCTCTTGAATGAATTGAGTTCTTCCCTCTCATGCGGAGGCCTCTTTTCTTCCACATAACATCAGGGTTTATGGCTGACAGGAGTTTGAGGGATTCTCACTGTGAAATCAGAACTATTAGTTTTCTCTGGACATTGACTTCTTCCTTCTTACATTTCCATTAAAAATGTATGAGTCACAGTGACACAGTCATATTGTGCAGCCTGGACACGGCCCTCTAACAAAAGCTGTGTGTATCTGTGCGTGAGGCTGGATGCCTGCCACACGTTTGCTGATATGAGCCCTGTGTATAATAGGCGCTTTGTCATTTATCACTCTTTACCGCCACTACAGAGAAGATTAGATTTGGATGAGCATAAAGAAAATGCAAAATGACCTTGTCTGAGCCAGAGACATGCATTAAAGTTTTGTTTTGTGTGTGTGTGCGTGTGTGTTTTATTTCTCCAGGAGGAGAGTGTGCAGTTCTACTTGTGCAGCACAGTATTGCACATTCCCAAAGCCACTCTACAAATTTGTATCTGCAGTTTACATTAATTGCAGTCAGAAGTAAGTCTGCTGCAATGTGAATCAGGAAAATCACGCTGTGACTGTGCACCATCCTCATTCAGTTTCTCTGCAAAAGGCTCAAAACATTCTGATTTGATCTTAATAGCCAATTTGCTCCATGCTAGCAGTGCATCTGTTTCAGCACTCCCCGTGATACCGCACGTGTCAGAGAGCCTGGAATAAAGCAACTGCTGCTATCTGAGGCTCCCCGTCCAAACACTGAACCCAAATCTGTGAGGGACAAAATATTTCCTTCAGCAGACAGACCGCCTGGATTAGGCTTCAGAGACAACAAATAGGATCACAGAAAGACATCCACAATATGAGAAGTGCCAGCTGAGCCTTGTTAATTGTAAGTCTCAGATAAGACGCTTGTCCTTCACAGCAGCCTCTTCATGATGGATTTCATTCAAAAGATGCTGGAAATGAGCTGAGATAGATAGTAATAAAAGTATGTGCTGCACACGTTTGATATAATACTGGGAAAAAATGATTCAGTACAAATGCTGCTCATGCAACTGGACATGAAGCCTCTGAAAGAGTGAAAACACAAAAGAGTGACTGACAGAGGGGAGATGAGAAATGTGAAAAATCTGCCACTGACTACTGAGTCTGCCAGAATATGAAAAACCAGCCTCACTGAGTCTCTTTATTTTCTCAATTAAACTATTAAATCGTTTTTATTAAATAACTCCAGATTACTTCTGCATAAACCAAAAAGAGCTTCGAATCCTTTAGAATCTGATTTCACCATTTGCGGTTTGTTAGCTAGCTGCGCAGGTGATGACACACTCAAAGATGTGATGGCAAACAAGTGCAACTAAATTTCAGTGCATTATTTGAGCCAAAGATGCTCCTACACTCCACAGCCGCTTCATTAGGTACACCTTGCTAGTACCTGGTTGCAACCCTCTTTTGCTTCTTAACACTGTGGGGGATTGTGCATTCTGTCTTAGGTAAAAACTTAATTCTTGTAGATGACTGTGCATCATAACTGTACAGCACAATCGTGCACCAGCATGTAGCTCCTTTAGGGTCATTTTCATGGTCTCTCAGATCTTGACTTCACAGCTCTTGTTTTTTGGTTTCTCAGTGACATTTCAGACAGTGGAAATTGCAGGTTGAAAGCACTGCAGTGACTTCATATCCTCTCCCTGCTTTCTAGGGATTGGTTAGCCTGCTTTTCAGATCCTCAGTCAGTTAGGTTACCATGAGCTTCCTAATGATAATTTATGACCTGCTTTATGCATCCTAATGAATCAATTAAAATCTAATGAGGAAAAAAAAACTTAGAGTGCTTTACAGGAAGAAGGGTGCACAAACCTATGTGCATAACAGTTCAGTGACATGAAAACTAAAAGTGTGTGTGCAGTGCATTATTAAAGAGGCATTTATTTCTATTTTTGCTTGCTGCAGGGTTTCCGTGTATTTCTTTTTTGCCTCATCAAAATAGTGTGACCCGATGGCCATGTTGTTGGTACCACATGGAGCTTTCACCCTGTACACTGGATCCCTGGTTCGAGAATGGACCATCTACTCCACTGCTCCACAGCT
>VOQJ01014617.1:0-10340 GCA_015052665.1 Apistogramma diplotaenia
TCGCTTTGTTTGTTATGTGCGGTTGTTTTTTTTTTTTTTTTAAAGAACAGATAATGGTACTTTATAAATGCATGTTCCAAGCAGGCTCAAAATGTCACATTATCTGCAACAAGTGATTTTTGAAGAGGTCTCGTCAAGCTGCCTGGAAATGGAAGCAAAGAAAAGGCATGAAAGTCGTTCAGGCTCATCATTCACGTTACCTTCTTTCTTCCCCATTTTGCTCGTCTCTCCTTAGTGTTTCATGGTAACAGCACTCAGGCAGCTAAAGTAGTTCTTCTCAGTCTTTTTCTGCCAGCCCTTGTGTATTTGTGCGGGTGCGCATCTTTGAGTTCATCAGGTTCGAGTTTGCAGTGCACCTGTTCTATAACTGACAAAAGCTATGACTGCACTGTGCAGCTGACTGTTTTTTTTTTCCTTGTCAAACTGTATATATTTTTAAGGCTACATGAGTGCTGAGTCTGTTTTTCTCTTGTGTGTGATTTTAGCCAATGTGGCAGCAGCAGCGGGGGGCTTCATCTATTTTCTCAGCTATCTGCCTTATTTGTTCCTGTGGCCACGCTACGACTTACTGAGCCATTCCCAGAAGGTGTCGGCCTGCCTTATCTCCAATGTGGCCATGGCCATGGGAGCACAGCTTATAGGAATGTTTGAAGGCAAAGGTGAGACTCTGATCTAAAATTTCAGATTATTAATTGCTGCATTGCACACTGAAAACATGGATTTTTGCACACTGAAAACATGAATTTTTATCCATGCTTTGCTCCTCAGGTATGGGAATCCAGTGGTCAAACTTGTTTGACTCCGTCACCGTGGATGATGATTTCTCTATGGGCCAGGTTCTGTGCTTGCTGCTGTTTGATGCTGTGCTGTACGGGATGGTGGCCTGGTACATGGAGGCAGTTTTTCCTGGGGAGTATGGTGTGCCTTTACCATCATACTTCTTTTTACTGGTATGCTTTCAAAAGCCGTTACTGAGGATGTGACTAAAAACGATGAATAGATTAGAGGATTTAAGTATCGATGACTAATTGCAAGACATAATTATTGAACTGTCTTTCCCTTCCTACAGTATGCCTTTATTGCCAACACTAATAGATTTTACACCATGCACATTAACACATATTCATTCACCTTAGTAGCTTCCTTCCTGTGAGCTCTGCCAAGTAAAAGAGGTATTTTCATGCTACCAAAATCTGCAGGTGGGTGGTGTTAGTGTCAGCAATCAATGCTAAGGTTTCTTATACCCAGGACAATTTTGTCTTATAAAGTGTGGCTGCTGTCAGTGACAGTGGTTGTCATATACTGGGAGCAGAAGAGTATGCAAACTAGAAGTTGCAACATATTGACCAGAGGAAGCTTTGGAGTTCGTCTAGTTAGAATAACAGGAAATGTCTGAGTATCTAGAGCCAGAACAAATAAAGTTTATCTATATAACAAGCATGAGTGATCACGAAATAGCGTGCCTTTGCGCACATGCGTGCATACACAAAAATAAACTCCTGCTAACCCTTTTCCCAGTTGTCAGGAATTTAAGGGACTGCCAGCAGGGTGTGGATTAGATGTTGACGCACTTTGCTCCTTGTCCATTGTGTGGGTGGGTGTCAGATGGTGTTTCTGCTGCGTAGAAAGGGGAGGTTTGACACCGGCCTGTAGGAAGTGTATCAGAAGGTGGTTTGGCTGGGAAACAGTCCCTTCATGCAGGGTGTACATGAACAATAATAATGTTGACCTACTCTCTCTTTCTTGTGTTTCAATGAATGATTGTGTTCCTCTTCCTCCCTTATTGCATCGCATGATTACCTTGGTTCAGTCATAAGTCAGAACACTGTGTGTGTGTGTGTGTGTGTGTGTGTAATATGATGCTACTTTTGATGTTCAATGAGTAAAGTTGTGTGCTTGGATAAAATGGAAATGGATATTTAAATTTTAAGGTAATAAAGGTTTATAAACTCTCAGTACCCTTCACTTCCCTGACTGTCTTCCTCTGCAGCCTTCATACTGGTGCAGCAGCCCTCGCATGGCTTTGGTAAATGAGGAGGAGAAAGAAGAAGATGCAGAAAAGGCGTTGAAGGGAGAGTTTATAGAAGAAGAACCTGCTGGACTTGTCTCCGGGATAAAGATTAAACACCTTGCTAAGGTGAGCAGCAAAACACTATGAGAGTAATCATGACCACTTTGGTGCACGCTGCAGATGCCCCCAGCTAAAAAAAAAAGGTCACTAATGACTCCACTCTAGTACTCGGTGTTACTACTAAAAGGTAAATGGACAAAAAGGTTACTCTTCATCCATTCCATTTTTGCTCATGTCACACATATAAATGTTTTGACAGGAATTCAAAGTGGGCAACAAGACACGACAGGCTGTACGAGACCTCACAGTGAACATGTTCGAAGGACAGATCACAGTCCTGCTAGGACACAACGGTGCTGGGAAGACCACAACACTGTCCATGCTAACAGGTGTGAACCCGAACACACGTGCAAACAAGCAATAAATACACACACATACATTCAACATGCCCGCTAAATAATTAGTAATTAACCCACCTGCCTTCATGTGTCAGGTCTGTTCCCGCCCACCAGTGGCAGGGCCTACATCAACGGGTACGACATCTGTCAGGACATGGCTCTGATCCGACGCAGCCTGGGACTTTGTCCCCAGCACGACGTATTGTTTGATAACCTTACAGTAAGAGAGCACCTGCTGTTCTATGCACAGGTATTTACACAGTTATGCACTTAAATGCAAAAACATTGTGTACTACACATCCTCGTCATGTTTCCACCTGCTGCCGTACAATGTTGTTTTTACTGAATGTCTACAGAATGTTGTGGACAGGTTTTCAGTTTTTATTTTACATACTTTGCTCAGACTCTACTCGTTCATCTTAGCCGTTTTATTTGAACAATCTTTTTCTTGGTTTTCCTTGAACAAAGTCTACTTTTCTATTTTCTGCTCTTCCACACTCTCAGCTTGTACTGGTGTAAATTAGGTGTCGGCAACATGGAAAAGCATCTGATCTGTTTGTGTTGTCTATCTTACATCCAGCTGAAAGGCTTCTCCAAAAACAAGATTCCAGATGAGGTGGATCGGATAATCCGTATCCTGAACCTTGAGGATAAGCGGCATGCTCGTTCCAAGACCCTCTCTGGTGGCATGAAGAGAAAACTTTCCATTGGGATTGCTCTCATTGGAGACTCCAAGGTCTGGAATTTTACAAACATTATTTACAGTCATCTGTGTAAAACGCGCATGTAAAGGGACGGACGACTGCAAACCTCTTCCTTTCTGCCCGTCTCCAGATTGTCATGTTAGATGAGCCCACATCAGGTATGGATCCGTCCGCACGGCGTGCCACCTGGGACCTTCTGCAAGGGGAGAAGCGCGACCGCACCATCCTGCTCACCACACACTTTATGGATGAGGCTGACCTGCTCGGTGATCGAATTGCCATCATGGCAGGAGGAGAGCTGCAGTGCTGTGGCTCATCACTCTTTCTCAAGAATAAATATGGTAAGTGGAAGAGTGTAGTATAAATGAGTGCGAGCAATACCAAGATACCACTTTGCTCTTTTGGACTGGCTCATATGCAGTTTAACTATTTTTGGGACAACTTCTGTAATATTTGTCGTGTATAATAAATTTAACCAGGTGCCGGCTACCACATGGTGATCGTTAAGGATGCTCTTTGTAACGTGTCCGAGATCACCCGCCTTGTTCACATGTATGTTCCCAACGCCACTCTGGAGAGCAGCGCTGGAGCTGAGCTCTCTTATATTCTTCCCAAAGAAAGCACCAGCAGGTGAGTGAGTCAGGCCTTTGATTATGCTCACAAAAACATAGCGTGTGGACCGGCTTATTAGTTAGAAAGACAACAGACCAGAAATCACACCTGCTGAAATGAACAACTACTATTATGACTGAAACAAAAAAGAAAGACTTGCTTTTGCATTGCCCAGGCTCTTTCAGTCAAGGAAAAACAGCAAATGAATAACAAGATTCATACAATAGGAACTATAAAAGATGGTGCTCCTTTTAACACATTATGTGCTGTAAAGTGGAGTTATACAGGTACTTGCTCTGCTGTCACATGTTCAGTGGGGAGTGCCAGTTATTATTATATTAAACTAATCTGGCTTTTGCATATAAATATTTCTTATTCTGAGTCTCTCACATGTATTTTATTGTCGATGTTTATGTATATGTGTATATATATTACTCTGAACTATTTGAAAGGGGTAAACACAATGCCCCAAATTGAACCATTAAATTTGTTAAACAAGTTTTCACTCAAACACTGGTAGCATGATTATAATGATAGGTAGTAGCAATATAGGACTTTTATTCTTTTCCTTGTGCATCAAACTCCTTTTTTTTTTCTCAGGTTTGAATTGTTGTTCGCTGAGCTGGAGATGAACAGAGAGGAGCTGGGCATCGCCAGCTATGGAGCTTCAGTAACCACTATGGAAGAGGTTTTCCTCAGGTAGGAGATACGTGACAAATGGGATGTGACAGTTTTTCTCTCCCTATCAGTAGGATCTAGGATTCAGACTATGGACATAATCTTTATATCGAGCATGACAGACTTTTTTTTAAGGCATGCGGCCTACTTGGTCACCTGCTCATCCACTGAACAAGCCTGGCACCCAACATGATGGACATTTTAATTAAAAAAAATTAAAGTGGTAGAAACTATTATCTTTGAAATCCATTTCCTAGCTGCCACTGAAAATTAATTTCTGTTCTGTCAAAGTACATTTTTGTCAAATTAAAAGCCTTAAAATGGCTTTAGTGAAAGAACCAAAAAGCTAGACAAAGATTGTCTGAGGGGCATTTAGTGCAGAACGAATAGAACTGTTCCAAAGCTTACTATAGTAAGAATAAGAATAACTTTAGTGATCCCAGAGGGAAATTCATCTGTCTGACATACAGTAGCTCATCTGCCATTCATATGAAAATTGAAAAGCCTGATGGTGGTGGGTACAAATTAATTTCTGTATCTCTCTGTACAATCAAGAGAGAGGAGTCTTCTAGTGATTGTTTTTTTTGTTCCATAAAATTGGGTGATCAGAGTTGTTGAGGGTGGTTTTGAATATGTTTGTTGTGCATTGTTCCACCGCCTCTCCCAGCATGTCCATTCTGGCTCCAGTTACAGAGCCAGCACTCCTCACTGGTTTGTCCAGTTGTCTTGCATGCTTGTTTCTGATGCTGCCACCCCAGCAGACTGCTGCACAAGCTTGTTCATAACAAAAAGGGATGCTTTGTTCTGTTTTGTATAATTCGTCTATATTCAGAGACCAGCCCAGTCTAGTTTGTCATCTAGGTGCAAACCTAGATATTTATATTTTGTTACCACCTCTGTGTTCACCCCACAAACTTTCACAGGCCGGAGAGGGAGGCTTAATCTCAGAGGTGTTCAGTATGAGGTGCTGAAGGCTTTAACAAGATCCCTATAGTCAAATTCCTGGCCATTTCTGATACACGCCGCAATCGCGGTGTCCTCTGAGTATTTTTGGATACAGTGTGGGGGGAAAAAGTTTCTAGGACAGTCCGCTGTTGAGTCTCATTAATGTCCCAGAAACACAGTTCCTCAACCTGACAAACTGTGTCCTTTCTGTCAAGTAGTCTGTGATCCAGGAAACAAAGAAGGAACCTACACCATCTCTGTGAGCTTGTCTTTGAGTATATTTGGTTAATTGGTATTGAAAATGCTTGAAAATGAAAGAATATAACACTCACATAAACACCAGATTCCTCCTGATGAGTTGGGGCTCAGTGAAGCCTGTAGAGGACAGCATCATTTACTCTGATGTGTTGTTTGTATGCAAACTGCAGGGGCTCAAGCTTGTCTTTGACCTCAAGTCTCAGTAGGTGTAGAATAAGCCTTTCCAAGGTTTTCATGATTTGCAATGTAAGAGCCACTTGTTTGTCGTCATTTAGTTCAGCTGGACACTTAATTTTTGGGACCGGTACAGGATGGCTACCACAGTGCCGGCACCAGCCCCAGCTGTAGACTTAGGTTAAAGACCCTGTGTAGAGGCTAACACTGTCGGGCAGCACAGTCCTTAATCAGCCTTATCTCAATCTATCTTAGTTATGTTTTCCAGTTTTTCAATCTCTTCTTCTGCTCATGTTGCACCTGTTTGAGCCGTTCTTTGCCATCTGTATCCAGCAGCACATGAACCTTACAGCCGCAGTAGCATCAGGTTCAAAATGCTCTGTTCTCCATCTCCGTGTAAACGGCTAAAACACGACCCTTTGAAAAACAGGAGGTACAGACACACGCGCACATGTTTGCGACTTGCAAGCTGAAGCTGCAGCTGACGTGCTTGCCTTTTTTCTGATACAGCCTGGTCCCAGCTACCTACAGCTCGTTCAGTTATTTAGGCTTCCCTGTGGACTTGATGTGTAACTGTGGCAACAGTCACAAGACTGCGTCCATTGCGGAAGCCTTGCACTGCGTGCTACTTCCTCAGCACGAGTTTCAGGCCTCATTATGCATGAGTCATATTGAGTCCAGCGTTGTGCTCTGGCCATTTCCACATTACACCAAGCATCACGAAGAAGAGCTGCTGCTGGAGCATTTGCTCGTTTAGCTTCCTTCTTGCGTTCAGTATTGTACAGCTGAGTAATAACTCATCATGTAATGCATGAAAATTTGACAGATTGGATAGATTCTCCTCTCCTCACACATGCAGCTATTATAACCAGTTCACTGTTTGATTTTTTTAAACTAATTTTATGGCAGCTATTAACACTGTTTTTTTTAAGGAGACCTGATGAGTGAATATGAGACTGATTTGTATTTCCAGAGTTGGAAAGCTGGTGGACTCCAGTTTGGATATCCAGGCTATCCAGCTGCCAGCCCTACAGTACCAACACGAGAGACGCTCTCATGACTGGACCATGGATGACGCCAGCAGCATCAGCGGCTTGACCGATGTCACTGACTTCACAGACAGCGGCACACTCATCTCCGAAGACTGCTCCAACATTAAGCTGAACACTGGGGTAACACAGAGGAAGAAAAGTGATGCTTGTCATCTTTTTAACAAGTTCACACTGCTAATTAAAGTTTTTTCCTCCTGTAACAGGTCAGACTACATCTGCAACAGTTCTATGCCATGTTCCTAAAGAGGGCGCTGTACAGCTGGAGAAACTGGAAGGTGATGGTGGCTCAGTTCCTGGTCCCTCTAGTCTTCACTGTTGTAGCTTTAGTTGTGGCACGCACCTTTCCCAGCCATAAGGACGCCCTGAAGCTGAGTCTGGAACTCAGTCGCTATGGTCCCACCAGGGTCCCTGTCTCTCTACAACACGGAGCAGGAGCCGAGGCCTCTGCCTTGGCAAACGCATACAGTTCCCAGCTCTCTGCCCAGCTAGGCTACCTCATCAATGCTACTGGTAAGCTTAACGAGAAAGACAAATGCTTGGCGGGGCTGCTTGCTTTTGGTATTTACTGATCATAAGCCTTCGTTTCCTCTGCAGACTTCAATGATTACATCCTAACTCAGGCAGAAGAAGAAGGCGGAAGCTTTAACGAGCGCTGTGTGGTGGGCGCCGCTTTCCGAGGGAGCAGCAAAGACTTCGCAGAAGTAACGGCCTACTTTAACAACGAGGGCTACCACACACCTGCCACCGCACTAATGATGGTGGACAATGCTCTGTTCAAGTTTATAGCGGGGCCCAATGCTTCCATCCAGACCGCCAATTATCCAATGCCACGCAACCTTTCTGAGACCGCCCAGAGCCAGCTCACAGAGTGAGTAGAGAAAGGAGTGACACATCCTTGTTACATGAAGCAGACATTACTCCCCTAAAAGAAAGGAAACAAACTCAGTGCATAACATTTGGAGCTGTAACACCGATGTATAGCTAAACACTTAATGTGTTTCTCTCACTGTGGACACAGCAAAAAGATGTCTGTAATGCAACAAATGGGGCAGAGACAGATAGTGGGACATTTACCAGCTGAAGTCTGAGGTGTTGGTGGAGACCAACACCACTTGTCAGATGTGTAGCCACAAAGAGGAGTGAAATGTCTGATTTCTGAAATATAAATTACTTATTTATCTTGTATGTAAGCTCACTTATAGCAGTAAGACTTCTCACATGGAAAGACACCCACATATGACCGCCAGTTCTCTTAAATGTCCATCTTGTGGTCTAACTATATCTCTTTTTCTCCGACTGTAGGGGCAAGACAGGGTTTGCCATCGCCATCAACCTAATGTACGGGATGGCCTCCCTTTCCAGCACTTTTGCCCTGCTGCTCGTAACCGAGTCCTCTATCAAGTCCAAGCACGTGCAGCAGGTCAGCGGCGTCTACCTGTCCAACTTCTGGTTTTCAGCCCTGCTGTGGGATCTGGTCAACTTCCTGCTGCCTTGTCTTCTCATGCTGGTCAGTGTAACACCTGGTATTATGGTAATGAGACTGACTGCTTGTTTTAAATGTATCCGTTTGTGAATCTGTGGTGTGCATCTTTCGTTCTCTCAGGTGGTGTTCCAGGCTTTTGGAATTGACGCTTTTGTGCAGAACAGCCACCTTATAGATGTTTTGCTGATACTTCTGCTGTATGGCTGGGCTGTTGTGCCTCTCATGTACCTGCTCAGCTTCCTGTTTTCCACTGCTGCTAGTGCATACACGCGCCTCACCATCTTCAACATGATCTCAGGCACTGCTACCTTTTTGGCTGTCACCATCTTGACAATCCCAGGTGAGAGATGGTCACCGGTCAGGTAGTTCTTTTGGCGAAGTTTTCTTTTAAAGGTTTTGCTACTGTAAAAAGAATGGGTAAGAAAGGTGATTTAAGTGACTTTGAATTTCTACTGGGACATTCAGAAGGCAGGGACAGAATTGTGTATCAACAACATGAAAGCACAAACCCAACCTGCCTCGTATTAGTGGATCAGACTGGTGGTGGCGTAAGGGCGTGGCACACTTTCAGCCCTTTAGCACCAGCAGTTTAAACACCACAGCCTATCTGAGTACTGCTGCAAAAGATGTCAATCCCACAGTACACAGTACTTCTGATGGTTGCTGCTAGCAAGTGACCAGAGCTTTTACAGCTCTGTCCCTCGCCGACTATAGTAGGTGGTATATGCATGTGTGTGGGAAGCCAGTGAGGAATTATGTTTTATTACCTCCTACTGGTTAACTTGATCAACTTTGTGGAAACGAGTGGGTTTTGTGAAACTCTTTTGAGAAGAGAACCCCAGATCTCCACACACACTAGGTCGGCGTGGGGAGAAAAAGATGAAGGCTGCGTTTAAAAAAAACAATCCATTCGGTTTAATGCCTTTTTATAATATTTCCTCTTCAGAGTTGGAGTTGCAGCACCTGTCACACTTGCTGGATAAGGTGTTCCTGATCTTTCCAAACTACTGCCTGGGCATGTCCTTCAGCCAGTTCTACCAGAACTATGAATTCTTCTCGTTTTGCACCTCCAATTGGATCACTAAAATAATCTGCCACGAATATAGTAAGTACTGCCTACAAGACTGATTTATAACATGATTTTTATATTCAAATGTTATATTCAAATAAAAGAGTCGTCTTGTTAGAACAGCTCATTTCTGTTTTGAAAAACTATTTTCATCCACTTTTTTTTTTCATCGAATTTATTTTTTAACTAAACATTTCTGTGATTTCTCGTGTAAATTCTGCCCACTTAACATAACGTGTTGTTTTTCTATCTGTAGACATCACATACCAGGAAGACTACTTCTCCATGTCAGAGCCCGGTGTGGGCCGCTTTCTCGTGGCCTTGTCCGCGCAGGGCGTGGTCTTCATTATTCTGCTGTTCGTCATTGAGCTGCAGTGCATCCGCACTCTCTGGAGACTTGTCACGTCCCTGTGCAGGAGACGCAAAAAGGTAGATGAATTGTGAAGGCGCTTAAGAAGGCCAGGACGTTTCTTCATGGTTTATTTCCATGATGAAGTGTCCTGCGTGGGGAAGCACATTTCAGCGATTTTTCAAATCAAATCCTATTAAAAACGCTGTGAAAAGAGTGAATTTGCTGGGTTATGGGCGATAGAGAAACGGTGTCTTACACTCCATGAACATCAGCCATGTCAGCCTGGTTAATGTGAAATGAAGAGCAGCCTAAAAGTTAATTTTTTTTCCCTCCTAAGGGAACAGTTTGCAACTTCGATGAATTAAATATTGATAAATATATTAATCTGCGTCACCGGAATAGATACCCTTGAGGTTGTTCAAAAATGGATTACCACCTCTGCATTCATGGATTATTTGACAATTTAAAAACTTAATTAACAGATTATCATTTGTGTTGCTAATTTGAGAAAGCTAAAACTAGAAGTAAATTAAATATTAGTTGC
>VOQJ01014618.1:3935-17560 GCA_015052665.1 Apistogramma diplotaenia
AAAAGTGCCGGGGGGCCTCCAGTTGTGGTCCCAACAATCCATTAAATGGAAAAAGCACCACTTAGGGTCTCAAAGAATACCCCCCCCCCCAGTTTGTTAAATATGACTGCTCGTGCAGCCATTTTGTGTGCGACAGTGCTAAAAGTAGCAATGACAAACGCCAACACCACAGAAGTCCCACTTGTGAGGTTGTTGCCCTTCCTCCTCAGCTGTCTACTGGCTCTAATTAATTCACTGGAATTATATCTAACTCTATTAGAGGTTATGTCCCCCCCATGTTTACCTGATGGGCTTCTTCTTCCTCTTTTTCACAGGCTGTCTGTTATTCTTTTCCCTACACCTCTGTCTCCTTGTGTCCCTGAGGATGTGATTAGATTTGTCCACAGCCCAGGTGGGAAATCACTTGTGTTGCTGCCGGTATGTCTATAGTGACAGATTAGGCCCGGGAATCACCAGCACCTAAATTACTCCGGCAAGTTGACTCCAAGGAAAAGCCCAGAAGAAGGAGGAAGAGGGAAGGGAGACAGATGAGAAACAAGAGCAAACGGGGAAGGAACAGGAAACCAGTGTGTAGAAATAAGAGGACCTGTGGAATGTGAAAATTGAAAAACTGAAAGAGAGGACAAAGAAGGCGAGATGGGTGAGAAAAAGAGATGGCGAGGACAGGAAAGTGATTTTAATTTATAGATGTGGAGTCAAGGATGGCACGGCAAAGAGAAGCAAGAAAAGAAAAAAAGAAAGGGAGAACATGTGAGTATACTGTACGCTCAGCCCACAGACTACAGCGAGCAGTCTACCAAAAGCATATAAATGAAAGCATGCTAAGCTGCTGTTATTATCTCTGTCGAGCTGAGAACTAAAAGCTTTGGTGCTAATAGGAAACATTTTAAGGGTTTCTATGCAGCTTGTAAAAGCAACAACTCTACGATAGGAGCATTAACACCACAGGTGTTTCAATAAATACAGTTAGTGGTGCCTTGTTGGCATGATGATGAGCAGAAATTTATAATAATTAAGATCTCTGTAGTGAAAATGTAGATTGTTGGTAAGTTTCTTAATTCTGTGAAAAAGCCTGAGCTCTTGAAAGGCTGCAGCAGGAGGGGCATGCTGCTGCTAGCTGGTTGTTGGTGTAGGTTGGGTTAGACAACAAAACTAAACCAGTATAACATGAACCACCATTAAAACCATTAAAACCTCTAGCTGCTCCATTCAGGTGCTCAGAGACCAAGACAGAGACCTCTTTGTAGAGCCAGTTTTACTTTCTTTTCTCTCCTTTGCAGAATACTCTGGGAAAAGATGAAGTACTGGTTCAACTTCTTTACTCAAAAGTACAAAGGTACAGGCTCTGAAATGTGCTCAAAGCAAGAAAATAAAAAGCAGTAAAAGGACGTTTCTACCAGCTATGTTTTATCTAAAGCTAACTGAACCTTTTACATTAATATAATAATATAAAATAATACAAATGCTATTAAATCTAAATTTTAATCCTAACGAATGCACTCAGCTTGAATCTGTTATGTAGGAAACAAGCTGTGAAAGGGAACATAAAAACGCTCTATTCTCTGTTGCCAGCATTGCAGAGGGTGACTGTGCCTCCACACCTAAACACAAACTAGAGGATATTCCGGAGTTACAGTGGGATTCAGAGGGTGGAGGAACCCTAAGATCCTCTTTCTTACATCTTCCTCCATCTCTGAGTGAACTTCTCACTCTTTTCTCTCCCTGGAAACACAGCAGCTGCTCTTTTAGCCAGCAGACGCACTGTGTGACAAACAGCAGACATGTTGTGTGTTTGCTGATGTTTGTCGAGTATTTAGAAACGTTACATTTGAAATTACCTGCCACTAGATGTTACTTCCTTTTCCCGCAACCACAACTAACGAACTCGTTCAGCCCTTTGTAACCCCCGATTATAGCAAGTGATGCATAAATTATATGGTTTTGCCTCTTTAATCTCTTTGTATGCAATAAGCCCCGGTGATGGTGGATATCCCAGTGGGACTATGTCTTATGTGTTATTGCTCCTCCGTATAAGCTCAGATTGGTTTGCTGTTTGAAGTTGCAGCGACTGGAAGTGAAACTTCCCTCAAGTATCTGAAACTTAAAGTTATGAGCCTGTTTGAAAATGTGAAAACAGATATTTGTGTTACAATGTAGGGAGTGAAAGTATAAAGTTGTCAGAAAAATAAAACACAAGTAAAGTACAGACACTTTGTACCAGCTTCAGCCCAGATCAGATTTGTACGCTTTTCGATCTCTAGCTTACCACAAGATGTTTCAAATACAGTGATGGATTCTACAAAAGCATGGATGTGCCATGGGCTCCCCAGTATCACGCATTGTAGCCAATCTTAACATGGAGGAACTGGAAAGTAAAGCTCTTGGTTCCTTCAATGGGATAGCACATAGAAACTGGTACAGATATGTGGATGGCACCTGGGTCAAAATCAAAACCCAGGAAGTAGAAGCCTCACTCTTCATATCAACTCAGTGGACAAATACATAAGCTTACACCAGGAACAAGAGGTTACCTTTCCTGGACTGTGCTTACTGAGGAAGATGGAAGCCTCAACACTGAAGTTTACCGGATGCCCCCACACACCCGCTGGAGCACAAACTTGGGGTGATCAGGACCCGGCAACACTGGGCAGAAAGCGTTCCCTCAAAGGCAGAAGGGAAACAAAAGGAACACACAAATTAGGCAGAAATAGAAAGACAAGCAGAACAACATTGTCATCCCTTATGTGGCAGACCTAACCAAGCAGTCTCTCCACAAACACATGGCCCAACATAGAAGAGGCATCTCAACAGGACAAGACTCAGCTGTACATCTGCATCTGAAGGAGAAAGGTCAGACATTTCATCTTGAAAGCCAAATGAAAAATAATAATGAATTAGAGAACAACAGGGCGAATGGGGTTATGGTCTGCTAACGTAACATAATTCAGCATATTAACAGTTATTCAGATAACTATGACATAAAGAAGATGGTAACAAGTTTACCAAACAGTCAATCTCACTCAGTGAATTCTTCATCCTCTGTTTTACTTCTAAACAACTCCGTCACCTCTGGAGGTAGATAAAGCGCGAGTTCCTCGTCAGATGCAGTTACAATTATTCCGGCCTTTCTGAATCCTGACAGGATGCTTTCGGTTGTCAGTGTGAAAATAACGAACATGTGAAATTAAATAATAAGGTGTTAATAATTTCACATATTAGTGGCTCCGGAGAATAAGTCACACCCCGGCAAACTATTTAAAAAAGTGCGACTTGTAGTCCAGAAAATATGGTACTTGAATTCTGAGGGGTAAGAAAACAGGCTTCAGTCTAGAACCTGCTGACATCTAGGAAATATTTCACACACTTTACCTTTAACTCCATGCAGTAGCTCTCCAGCTGACTTTAAAATGAGAATATTGTGGAAAGGATCTGAATATGCCCCTGATGCAAAAGATTTCAAGATTTTAAGTTTCAAATGTAATTTAACTTAAACCTGACAAATGTGCTGTTTGATATGTTTATCACACTCTCCAGTTTTTAACTTTAGGATTTTCTCCAGTCGACAGCTGTGACAATAGTGGTCCAGAATAAACACATCATCAGGTTTGATCAGACATCCACTCTGTACACAAGCTCATGTCACCTATTCCCATTTTTTAAAAGATTTATCTGGCCTTCTTTATCTTGACAGCACAGACAGGAAGAGAGGGACAGAGTGGGGAGAATGACATGCAGGGGATGGCTCAGGGCAGAATTAAATCCAGGCGCCTGCAGTAGCCTTTCAGCACTGAGTTATGCCAGCACCGATTATTCCTTTTCTTTACACATAAACATGTTTATGCCCTTTATGTCTCATCTGTGGCCTGATGAACCTACTCGTGTGAACACACAGCAAACATTTCAACTCTGATTAACTGTTAGCTTAGCTTTGCTAAAACTGAATGACTTAACATGTTTCTACTTTTCGTATCAAGTTATGATGTTTAGATTTGATTTCATTTTAATTAATAAGAGTACAAAATAAAGAAATTCTTGCCCACATAGTTCTCTGCAACTTTCATTTTAGAACTTTTAATCAATGCTAGACACTGACCAAAGATGGTCAGACAATTATTCAGTGTTGACATGTTTGCAGTGTAAAAATGTTTTGGACTGATTGTTTGGATTTATGTAAAAACATTTATTACTACTTTATTCCACAGAATAGAGGGATGCCCACACAGAAAAAATGTTGCAAAAGACTCACCATCAAGCAAAAAAAAACAAAACAATGTGACTACACCCTCACATTTCAACAGATAGTTAAGTATATCTTTTCATGGGACAACACTGACAAAATGACACTTTGACACAATGAAAAGTCTGTGTGCAGCTTATATAACAGTGTGAATTTATTCTTCCCTCAAAATAACTCAGTATACAGCCATTAATGTCTAAACCAGCAGCAACAAAGTGAGTACACCCCTTAGACTACACCTGTAAATGTCCAAACTGAGCACTGCTTGTGATTTTCCCTCCAAAATGTCACGTGACTCGTTGTTACTAGGTCTCAGGTGTGCACAGGGAGCAGGTGTGTTCAGTTTTGTAGTACAGCTCTCACACTCTCTCATACTGGTCACTGAAAGTTCACTAAAAGAACTCTGAGGATCTTAAAAGATGAATTGTTGCCTACATGAAGATGGCCGAGGCTATAAGAAGATTGCCAACAACCTGAAACTGAGCTGCAGCACAGTGGCCAAGATCATCCAGTGTTTTAAAAGAGCAGGGTCCACAGGGTCCAAATGTTGTCTCTGAAAGATCAACGCAGTGCTGTCAGCACTGCAGCAGAGATTGAAGAGGTGGGGGGGTCAGCCTGTCAGTGCTCAGACCATACGCCGCACACTACATCACATTGGTCTGCATGGCTGTCACCCCAGAAGGAAGCCTCTTCTGAAGTTTGTACACAAGAAAGCCCGCAGTTTGCTGAAGACATGTCAACAAAGGACATGATTACTGGAACCATGTCCTTTGGTCTGATGAGACCAAGATTCATTTGTTTGGTTCAGATGGTCTCAAACATGTGTGGCGGTGATCAGGTGAGTACAAAGATAAGTGTGTCATGCCTACAGTCAAACATGGTGGTGGTGGGAATGCCATGGTCTGGGGCTGCATGAGTGCAGCAGGTGTTGATGAATTACATTTCATTGATGGACACATGATTTCCAATATGTGCTGTGAAATAATGAAGCAGAGCATGACCCCCTCCCTCCGGAAACTGGGTCACAGGGCAGTGTTCCAGCATGATAATGAGCCCAAACACACCTCTAAGACAACTTCTGCATTATTGAAGAGGCTGAGGGTAAAGGTGATGGACTGGCCAAGCATGTCTCCAGACCTAGGTGGAGGAGCGTAATGTCTCGAATATCCACCAACTCTGTGATGTCATCATGGAGGATCAACAACACCAACAATATAGGGAAATACACAAGGCCTGACAGGCCCACATGGCAAGTTACAGATGTAAAGCCATGACTGAAAAATCACTAGCACATCATTTTAATCAATGGTCAGTTGGACAAGGCCATCTAACTGAGACATGTTGATCCAGATGTACCAGTTGAATTTTATTACTTATCAACCCTGTTTTTGCCTTCAGACTAACTAAAAACAGCAAAATGTCTAGAACACACATAGTTGTGTTCATTTAATGGTTAGCTGTCTTCAGGGTGTTTCCAGTTTGCTTCTCAGTGCTGCGTGCTGCGCATTGGTTCATTAAAATGGGCCCTTTTGCCAGACTTTGTTTCAAAGCCGTGTGCACCACTCCTTTATCTGCTATTAATCTCAGCACTTAGGTGGGTTCACAACACCACTGACAAATCACTTCATGTATTCACAGCCAAATAACAGAACACTATCTATAATTTCACACTCCTCAATAACTGTCATGAGCTCCCTCACGTAAAATGATAAACAAGTGTATCACATTTCTAAATCACAAATTTCTGCTTCTTCAGCTTTTCAAACCCACTGCCTGATGGTTTGCACTTCTGAGTGTGCAGGCTGAGAACCAGGCCTCACTGCACTGTTCTTTTTTCATTTGCTCCTCTTCTCATGCTGTCTGCGACAAAGAGTAATGACTGCCAAATGAAATGATGATACTTCAGCAGGGACATCACTCCCAAGGGAGGATAACTGAAACATGTGATGCTGCATGCCAGAAAGCACACTTGTGTGTGTGAGCAAACAAAAACACACGTCTGATGAGATATTGAGGGTTGTGAAGCAATTTCATCGATTCGTGGCTTCCACAATGGCAACTTTTCATTTAAATGGAAAGTGTGATTGGCTTACACAATTGTGATGTATGAGGGCTGACATAGCAGAGGCATGAAGGCCTCTTACTGGGGATCGGGGGGGGGGCACATCCTGTGATCATATTACTCTGGTTTTAATTCATTTGTGTCAGCTCTCAGCTCATTTACAATGTGGCTACACTCAGAAAATAAAGCTCAGTTTTGTAGCTACAGAAGCACAATGAGGTGCTTTGTGGTTTGCACCTTGCAGAGACCAATCATGAACCTGTGGAGACAATTTTATTCCTTAATGTAATGGTACAGACACTCATCTTTAAAAAGATAAATAAAAGTGTAACATTATTTATATAATACTAGTTCATACACTCACGCATGAACTGACATTTGCGTAGCACTTTCTAACTGACCACTCAGAGCTTTGTCTGTATCACACATGCACTGACAGGTAGCAAAGCATTCAAATCTAAAGATGAAATTAATGTTTTGCCTAATTTCAAGCAAACTGTGAAGTCATATTACAGCTTAAAATCACACATCAACCTTGAGCAAGTCAAATATTTATCCCTCAGAAAAGCATCATAGTAGACAGCACATGCAGGGACAGAAGTGGACTTTTATTGTACTCCTGTTTCTGAGAATGTCAGCTCAACGTTAAGCATTTCTACACAGTATGTGTAGTTCTGACTTTAAAACCTCCCTGTTGCCTTCCTCCATGGTTCTGACTGCGCTGCTTTCTCTTGGCATTTTCTGCTACTCAACAATGGGCAAAGCCACCAGGGGAACAGTCAGGTTCGCGAGGCCTTTTGTCCTTAAACAATAAAGCAAATGACAAAGCAATATTCTTGCAAGGTGTTACAGCACATAGTCAGGCGATAAATCACATTTCTGACTTTTATGTCCTTAGATTTCTGCTGCAATTAGCGAGTGGAAGCTTAATTGTGAAAAAGTGAATTGAAATTACTTGAATGTTGTCTACATTTCACTCAGCCAGTCATCCATCTGGTTTCTAAATGAGAGCCACGGGGAACAGGTGCCACTGCCATGTTCTGAAAGCTTGTCTTTTTCTAACTCATTAAACTTTTTAGATTTGTCTTCATCAAGACTATAAAAAAGGCTAAGCTAAGTGCACAAATATTTGTCTCTTTGGATTATTCTTTTCTTTTCCTCTGTCCATTTTGCACGACATTTGAATTATTCTAGTGCATTAGTTTTGTTCGCCCCCATCATTCAAAGCACGGTTCATCTAATGTTTAAATATGGAATAAAATCCGAGCCACATTAACAGGAGCTGTCATTTCATACATCTGTATTATTTCAGTGACTGGTGTTAAATCACACTGACTTATAATGTGTTGACCTACTAACACATGACGGCAGATATAATCCATCACATTCCTCCATCGTTATTCAGGTGTGAGGAAAGGTATTGGAAAAACGAGGGGTCTGTATCCTAGTTAGGTTTATCAGCCGTGTTAACACCTCGTTACATTTTCTAAAGGACGTGTCACATGGTCATTGTTCTTGTTCACTCAGATTCCGGGGTGTCCTTATGTCACATGACAGCTGGAATAACCTTCAACCCAGCCAAGACCCTGAACTGGATAAGTGGAAGGACATGAATGGATGGATGTTGTTTCTCTCGTGTCTTTTCTAGTTTGAGAAGAAATAATGTTTCTGTGGCAAAAAGCTTTATAGAAATATAGCTTTTAAAGTATACAAATATGCAGCACCCCAAATACTGACAGTGATTCAGTTATAGCAACGGTTACACGCGGGTACAGATGGCATCGGACAAAACAGTATTGCTTCTACTGCTATGAGAACGGGTTGATATTACATATTGAAATTAAGGCTATAAACCTTTACAGCCTCCAAGGGAACTGAGCATATCCAACATAAAGCCATGCTGCAGCTTGTTCCAGTGATACGGTATTAAAGTAATAAGTAACAAGGCTGACATCACTCTTTCCCCAATGCACAGTTCATATGAGGAATTTGCAAAAGCCAATCACTCTGTTATGGCCATGAGTTTTGAACTCAGCTAAGGATGTTATGCATCTGCTGATGCCTTCTTCGTGCGAGTGATGAGCGCACAACCTTTTCATATAATTTACCGTGGTGAGGCTGAAAGCTCAATGAATTGAATTCCAGTGTGGTAGAATATAGAACACATTAATTATAACAAACATAACATCTAACATCAGCTCTTGAGACCCATCGTTTTTGTCCACGTGGTTTATCCAGCAGTCAGCCAGCCATTTTAGCAAGATATGTTGTAAGGAAGACAGAGACTCACTGAATGCAGCCTTTTTAAAATCATTTTGTGATAAGTAGAATATAAAAAAAACATCTGGCAGACCTAAGAGTGCAGTACAATGATGCACAGGGAGGGTTTTTTTCTTGTTTTTGTTTATCTATTTTTATCAAGCAAACTAATCAAATCCAAACCTGAAACAATTCCATTTTCAAATGGATAAACGGTGGATGGTGATGTGGTGGTTAGAAAGGGCCTGGGTTTGACTCTACCAGCAGGCTGGATTGCATATTCTCCCTGTGCGAGTCTGGGTCTTTGGTGTACTCGAGCGTCCTTCCCACACCTACACCTCGGCTACAACACAAAAGGTCTGCCAGACCATATCTTTACATTCATACATGCTGTAGAACCATCGTGTGGAAGATTTAAACTCACTTTACATGAACAAAACTTTCACAAGCCTGACTGTAAGTATATGTATGAAGGTAATGCATAGTAACTACACAAGGTAGCTAACAAGTGCACTAACCCACAAAGACATTGAAAAACTGTTTTCTGTATCTACATATGAGACTAACTACAGAAATGCCATAGCTGAACATGCTAATGCACATGACAGGATGTTTTGTTGTTAGAGCTTGCTACGTGATTTTTGCAAACCTGTTAGAGGAAAGATACAGCACTCTGGGACACAGTGAGTGCATCATATGTAAGTGTAAATCCTCTGGTTTCATATGCAAAAAGAATTATTTCTCTTTTATATGTGGTTGCAATTCCATGGGCATTTAAATTTACCTACCAGCAGGGATCACCGGCGATCCCGTAGGTCTGAAGGGGCTACGTCACAAATCCAGATTTGCTGCAGGCGTTACTGTGGACATGAATGGTTGTCTGTCTCTATCTCTCAGGCTGGCAACCTGTTTAGGATGCAGCCTGCCTTTAGCCCCACCATGACCCTGGATTGGACCTGGATAAGTGGAAAAATGGATATATGGATGGATAGAAGTAGGTAATGATCAGATTTTCCTTTTTTTTTGTAAAGGCTCAGACTCTCTGCCAGCCTGCCGCAGGGCCAACCTAGAGAGACAAACAACCATTCACACTCACATTCACACTTATGGCAATTTAGCGTGACCGATTAACCTAACCCCAGTAAGTGCATGTCTTTGGACTGTGGGAGGAAACCGGAAAACCTGGAAAAATTCCACCAAAACATGGAAACATGCAAACTCAGACTGAGGTGGATTCAAACCCAGAGCTTCTAGCTGTGAGGCAACAATGCTAACAACCACACCATGTAAATCCTGATCCTAATTTCAAAGCATTTAAAGTTAAACATTTTTATTACAGTCACATTAGCTTGGCTCCAGCATCATCACAATAATATAGATCAACCAACACCACCCGTGATGAAGCCAATATAACCACACCATCAGAAATGAGATCCTGGAATCACCAACTGTAAGCTGAAGCGTTCTGCCACTTGGCTACATCTAGACATTAAAACTGTGAACAGAATCAGTGACAAAGGGCAGCCCTGGGGAAGCAAAGTGTACCATGTTCTCTCTGTGGTTGTATAGGGAAGGCTTGCAGCAAAGGGTCTGATACTTCTGAGGCACTTCTGGAGGATCCCCTGGGGGATGCAGTCACATGCAGATGCATGTAGACTGCTTGGGCATACTTCCACACACCCTTGAATATCCTCAAGTGTATACAGAATTGGTTCAGCATCCAGTCTTCAGGAACTCAGTATGAATCTTGTCCACCCTGGGTCTCTGCCAGCAAGGATTATTTAATTACCTCCAGAGATGAGTGAATGTCAGTGGGATTGAACAGATTCTTAAAGCATTCCTGTCCAACTATATACTCAGTTGAAGTCAGCAGCACCCCATTAGATCGCTGCTTTATTAGTCTGATGCTTTTCCAGAATCACTTCAAGCCTGACTGAAAGTGTTTTTCTGTGGTCTCACCAAACTCCTGCCTTACCTGAGATTTTGTTTCAGCTACTACCAGAACAGCACTCCACTTGGCTTGCCAGTACCAGCCTCTGGACCCCCACAAGCTAACCTGCCAAATAGAACTCCTTTTTCAGCTTGACAGCTCCCTTCTCCTCTGCTGTCCATTATCTAGTTGGGAGATTACCACCACAACAGGCACCAAGCAAAGCCTCTCTTGGAATACTGTTGAAGTTCTGGAGTTTCTGCGAGCTGCTCTGAGTACACCCTCACTTTGGGGGTGTCACATGCATGTGACACTTTTGAACACCCATATGCTCGAGCATGGTGTTCATTATGAAGAAACTGTGGTTGGCACAGAAGTACATTAACACAGTATCACTCAGGTTGAGATCAGGCAAGCTATTCGTCCCAGTCACGGCCCTCCGGGTCTCACTGTTGAGTGTCAAGTCTTGCAGTAGGTAAATGGAGTCCACAGGTGGGGCGCCCTTCAGCACCCCATCCAGTTACTGTCATGCTGCATATAAGTGCAAATGACAGTCAGGATCCATTCTTTGTCATGAACTGGGAGGATACAAGTATACATACGTACAGCTGTGTACCTCCTGTGACTCCTGTGTTGACCTCGCAGTATGTGTTGTGGCATTGTCCATCAGGACAGTGAAGTCCACTGAATTACTTCAGCAGGCTGAATCCAGCAGAAAACATAGGTCTTAGAATTCATCATCTTACTTCTGTCCTTTCTCTCATCAGTAAACATCAGTGAGCCACTTTCATGCATGCTCATGCATTCATTTCCTCCACCATCTTTTATAAGTGATGTCATTTCTTTAAAATCATGAGCTTTTGCACTTTTTTTCCACTAATCTGTTAAAGGTTGATCGCAGTTTCATCTGTCCAGAAAATTCTGTTCCCGAGATGGTCTGATTTTTATTTGATGACAAACTCTAATTGAGCCTGTTCTGGAGCCTGTATTAGTTTGCACTGTGGGGTGAATCCTCTGTATGTTCTCTGTACAGTCTTCCCTTTGTGTTAGACTCAACAGTGTTATGGCTGCCTCCTGAAGCGTGTTCTTCACTCCGTTGGATGTTGTAGAAGAGTTTTTCTTCATCAAAGCACCCTGCGATCGTCCACATCTGATGTCTTTCTTGGATGTCCTGAGCTTTTTATGTTACCAAGCTCAATAGTGTGCTTTCTTTCGCTCACAATGGAACACAGTGATTTGGATACTGTTCTTGCTTTCTGCTATGATTGTTTTTATTTTTGCACAGTAAGGATGGCCTGTTTCACTTTCTTTAAAAGTTCCTTTGACCGCATTTTGTTATTCAGACAATCAGCTCTCACATGCAAATAAACGAGGCTTTTAACTTAATACTCATTCATTATTAAACTGAAAGCTTAATCTAAACTATGCTGTCAGACAGTCTCTGACTTGCAGCTTCAAGGATTATTAAATAAGACTCTTGCTTTAATGCAGAAGCACAGAATTGATAAGGTGAGCAATTGTGGGTAACGAAGGGTCTGCGCTAAAAATGAGTGATTTTGAGTTTTATCTTTTGTTATAAAAATGCCGGTTGTTATTATAGTAAGAGAAGCTCCTTTTATGAACAGTGGTGCCTTTGTTCTTCGGTTTTAAATGCCACTGCAATTACCTCACAATACCTGCTTCTGGAGTCTGGAGTTCATGTTGTAAGGGGGATTTGTACTAGAACTATTATTTCTGCATTTACTGTGCTATATATAAATGCATTGATGAGCGGTCATGTGAAAGCCCCTGATGTTAAAGTGCTGTGACAAAAAGGTGGTCCTGTAGTCTGAGTCCAGCATTGGAACTAAATGTCTTCTGATTGACTCAAAAACCTGTCTTCAATTAACTGGCGTTTTACAGGTAAATACAGTAGATAATCTCGAAAACTGCGTGTTGTATGTTACATGTGCACATACCTTGTTGTTTACATTTTGTTCAACAAGTTTTAGTGCAGTGGCACTTTGAATTCACTGGAATATTGCTGTGCATAACTGTATCACACAGTGATGCCAGAAGTGCCTGTAATTGATTACTTTGTGCATTCATTGTACTTTGTGCAATAAATGCACAACTTGCAAAGACAAAGAACAGGAAATATGTTATTATCCATTTGTTTAGTGCTTATAAACAGCCATTTTTACCATCTCACTATAAACAGTGATATAATGAAGATCAAACAAATGACATGACAAATGAACATACATGTTTGTGTTGTCATTCATGAGTGATGTAAACCAGTGCAGCAGGCCTGGCAAAAATGCTAGTAATAATAAAAAAGCTCCATTCTGTACTTTTTTCTTTTGCTGTTGCCCTAAATGCTTTTTATGACACTTTGTGTCTAAATGATAAATGTATCTATACTCAAACTGTAAAAAAGAAGTGGAATAATAAATTCTAATTTATTTGTTTTTTAATTTAAACAAATTCTAATTGATTTCACAGTGAATGACAGCACTCTGACATGAGCGGGAATGGTTTTCAAAACTTTTACACAAGCTAACATCATTATTTGAAGCTTTGATTATGTTTTAATATAAGCATCCACCACTGTAACCATCCATATAAGAAGACTTTCAGAACATTATGACCTCACCATGTTGTTGTTTGCAGCTGCATGGACATGCACTTGATTTGGTCCCTGCCAGTATGACACAAACTACTGAGCTGCGTCATGAGCTGCCTCTAAAAAGCTATTCTCAGATACCCCCACCCACATCCACCACCATTGCCACCATCATATATTCTCCTCTGCTGTATCATGTCATGACAAGCTGTGTGTCAAGCATTTAAAACATGGGTCTCAAGTGACACACATTTCCAGATAAAGTATGGGGTTTGGAGGATCTATGTGCTAGACCTGTGGACAATAAATTCATATGATCCTCAACATCACACCTCTTCTGAGCTTACCTTAAAGCCTGTGGTACATTAAGTTGCAGAGCAGCAGTAGCCACTCTCCCAAGGTCAATGTCAGAGGGGAGGGTAACAATGATGTAGGAGAAAGAAGGAGGGGAAGCTGGGAAATGGTGGTGGTGGTGGTGTGGGGGGGGGGGGGGGGGAGGCGCGGCTGGCTTGCTCCTTTTGTGATCTGGTGT
>VOQJ01014619.1:8653-22755 GCA_015052665.1 Apistogramma diplotaenia
ACAGGGACTTATCAAGGCTATTACTGTGACGTCTCACCGCCGGCTTTTTTCCTCTTGTTTCATCAAGTTAGACCTGAGATCCACGTTTCCGATCACAGCACAGCTTTTCAGGACAACAGCACACATTTCAGGTGTATAACTTAAACCATTATGCTGTAAATAATTATTCTAAATATAAACAATAAAAATATATGTCACAGGATTGCATAATGGGTCTAGGATGATCTCTATTTTAGATTAAATGCTGTCTGAGATCCACAGACTTCTGTTTAGCAGCCATGCACCTGAAGATTCAAATCTCATCCTTCCACAAATTTCTAGTCTGTGTGTGTGTGTGTGTGTCATGAAATGCACTTGATAATGAGAAGGTGAGACGCTGCAACAACAACCCCCAGAGCCAGAGACGGACAGAGAGAGACTCAGGAATCCACGGTTCCCACAGCAAAAGGCTAAAGAGAACCAGTGACAGCCGACCCCGGCACGAGCCAAGGGCCCGGCCACCACTTTAATCACACTCTGGATCTTGTTCTGACATAGAATATTTAACAATATTCCCCGAAAACCCTCTTTTGTCTGATCACTGACGTTTAGATTCACACTGATGGATTTCCCAGCGGTGGGAAATCAGTATCACTGCGGTGGAGACCTGAGTGGATCTCATCAAACTCACAGCAGAAGCACATGAGTTCTTTCTGTCTGCGCTGACACCACGCTGCACTCCATTGTCATCATACTCCATTATAAATTACTAGATTACAAAGACGACAAATTTATTTTTTCAGCTTTCAAAAACACACGACTGTGTCCGAACCTTTGACTGGTACTGTATAGTCTGGATGTATTTTATCCTGTTTATGTACTGTGGAGGCATTCTCTAAAAACACTAAATGAAAAAGAAAAGCATTTACTGAGATATGCATTGCTTAAGTCCAGCGAGAAGTTTCAGCAATGATGAGACAGGGATTTTGTCAATTTTTGGTGACCTTGACCTTTGACCTAGAGAACGAAATCATATTGTTACAGTGAGTTAATAGTCAGACAAACAAACAAGCAGGGGTGAAAATGTAATCTCCCTCAACCAAGTGACAGAAATCAGAGAAAAAGTCTATAGATTAGTGCATAATTATGTCTTCAAACAAACTGATGCTTTCCAATAAGCTAAAGCAAGGACATATATGTGGTATATACAGTAGTGTAGTATATATGTACTGTATACAGTATATATAGGCATTAATGAATCATTCAATAAATGCATAATCAGGGGATTAAATAGCACTATCCAGAGTACCTTCAAACAACATAAAAGCAACATCTCTGTCTGTAAGATCTGTTTCCTCAAACTGAGTCTGAAAATTCATCTCCTCCATCTAGTCCCTGATTCCTGTGAGCCGTTCCCATTGGCTGACAACCTGCATCCGTGTGACACAGTGAAAACCAACACGCCACAACTTTCCATCGGGGGAAAACTCGTGACAACCAAATGGCATCGTGTTACCAAAGTCAGGGTCAGTTCATGAAGTATTCAACAGGTCACCGATGTAAGCTGCCACCTGCAACCGACTGTTTACCATCACAAAATCAAAACAGCGTCACAGGACGGGGAACAGCTCGTACTGGACCACATGTTTTACACCTTATTCAAAACAACCAACCTGAATCTGGAACATTTGGGCCTTGTTTTTAAATAAATACAGATTTCAAGAAGAACAAATAAATACATGTGGAAATGAATTTTGTCAAATATAATGAGCCATGAGAGAAAACAAAAGTTTTCTTTTTGCTGCTGTGAATTTGGCATCATTAATATATGCTTGACATTATTTTGTGGTACTTTAAGTATTTTAATGTAAGATCAGAAAACATCATGATATTTTTTCCATTTTTAAAAGTCCCTGTGCAGTGTCAGCTTCAATGAATCCCACACATGGCTAAACATTGACTATCGTATGCATGTGTGGCCATTGTGGCTGGAGGAACTGGCAGCTAAAATATGGTTTTGAAGTTTCTCCTCTGTGCTGTAGGATGGACGTTTGGCTTGGTTTGTTCTGTGGGCATTTCGTATCTTTGCACACACTTTGTTAAAGGCTCATTTTGCTCTCACAGCACTTTCTGCGAGCACCTTCTGACTCGTCTTTTGTATTTTTTTGGTATATTTCAGTCCCACCTTTGGATCCCAGCAGCTGATAATAAATGCATCTTGCAGCATCATTTCAGTAAGTCTGCTGTTTGAGTCTTCAGCAAAATACAGTTTGTGGGACTTCAGCACCTGCTGCTGACATCACTGACAGATGTTTTGGGGTTCTTCTCACAGCTCGAATGATTTGTCTGTCATCAGCTGCAGCTGATTTCCACGGGAGACCTGCCTTTTGTTTATTTTGTCCACAAGCTTTGTCTTTCCACTCCGCTGTACTTGTACTATCCTGTGTTTCCTGTGTTGTGGTTTTTGTTTTCTCTTCTTATGGATTAACAATTTTTTCTGATATAGTCACATGCTTTGGTCTTCTCTGGTCGGCACCTTCTTTCTGCTGGCTCCAGTTACAACCTCAGGGGATAAAGTATGTGGCCGGACACCCACTGCCATTTCTTTTAAGTGTAAACAGTCAGCTGCAGTCAGCTGTTAAATTACTTTGGCGCAGGGTCTGATCAACACAACTTTGTCATGAAACAATAAGGTGCATGTGTGAGGGCCGTTACATGATTACGCCAAAACCTTTATTAAACATGCCACTTTCACCGAGCTGATATCATTTTTCGCTGTTACTACAAAGAGATCTTTATTGCGTTACCACATGAGGATCAGCTCATTTCAGAACATGTGGAGTCACACTCACAGCCACAGATGCAATGTGACGCGTGACTCCACACTGAGTTGCGCTCGTCATCAAGTAGGACCATACTGGGCCAGACTGGAATTGTTTAAAGACTTCACATGAGTCAACAAAACACTGAATATCAACATGTTTTTATCCCATACAAACTTGACCATAATGCTGTGACCATGATGGTCCTTTGACAACAAAAACTTACTTTAACACAATGTTCACTTAGCTTATTTATTTTTGTAATCTTTTTTTAACAGAACAAACTGTTTTTTTATCTGTGGCATATTGATTTCCACTTATATGTTTCCACAGGTCGTGTCAGGAGGCAGGAACCGACGACCAGTGTGGCCAAAAACAACATTTGGTCTCACTGAGACTACTTGCCAGTTCTTTTGTTCATAACTTCTCAAAGAGGTAATAATCTGTACTAAAAGGAATAAAGAGAAAATATACTGTACATATATAAGGTAATTATTAAATCACACATCTGCTCCAGCCTACAGGTAACCAGTTCTCATTTTCACTCTGCCGAAAAATGGTTCATCTTATTTGCGTTGACAGACCTTGTGAAGGAAGATGCATTTATTTGCGTCTTTGATCAGTAATTTACTTAAATTACACATGAAAGCAAAGTTATAAAACCTTAGCTGTCAGAAATTTATCTCCCAGACAATCGATCCAAATGAAAACAATCATCCTCACTGCACTGACATACAATCTGGTGCATGAACTGGAATAATAAGGGTTGTTAGCCAGAGCTGCCGTTGTAAGCATTGCAGCAGGTTCAGTGAGTGCATTTTTATGTAGACGGTAGAGCCGATGCCTGCTGATCTGGCATTTGTGGGGTTTGTGTATAAATGAAATAGTTCATTTAAAATATGGATTTTTATGTACATATTTATGAAATGTGTGTTTATCAAACCACCCTGTGAAAAAAAACTAATTTAACAGTGGGAACACTTCATATGAAGGCCAGTTCCAGTGGGAAAACAGTGTTCTCCCAGTCTGTGATCCTCTGATTTGCAATAGCCCATATTAACACAGAAATACACAGCTAAGAGGTGTGCTAAGAAGATGTGATAAGACTTTATGACATGGATATAAAAGGATTTACATGGACATCAAATGCACACACACACACACACACACACACACACACACACACACACACACACACACACACACACACACACGAAGACAACTTCTGTCTGAGTTCTGTGATGATGCACCTGAAATACTGTGGGTGGATTTCACACTAGCCACTAGGGCAAGTCAGGACATAAACGTGGGTGGTGTTTCTATGTGCATGATGTTCTTCTCAGTGAATGGAACAACTTCCTACAGAAAAAGGAAGAATAAGGTTTGCTATTGGTAAACCTGTCATCACCAAGTGTCATGGTCATGGGCTATATGCCCAGCGTTTTGTGTTTAGTACTTTTACCACAACAGCAAGATAACACCTGAAATTCAGGTCATGCAACCTTAAACCTTGTGATAGCTCTTAGTTGTAACTTCTCCTATATTCTAAAAGGTCAATACAGGTATGAAAAATGTCTATGTAATTTTTTATAAGCTATTAAGCTACAATTTAACAAACCAGGTTGAAGACCTACAGTATATTTTCAACCCAGTATCACACCCTATGTCTCCCTGCCTCCGAGCCATGGGAACCTGGGAGTCCCTCAGCATTAAAGTGCATGACTGACCTCACAAGATTTCTAGCCACACATGAGTTGCTGACTGGGGGACTTACAAAGTTTAATAACAAGCCAGGTGATTATTGGGCCTGGAAATCCTCCTCTGAAAATGCCATTCAAGGTTTAGACTGAACTGCGAGCGAGGAACTCGATCTGTTAAGCAAATGGTTAGGTGATGAATCCTCGCAATATGCAAAACGCCTGCGAGTTGCACACATCAATAATCCATCTTTCGGACTAGTTAAACTGTGGGAGAGGTTGCAAAAGTGCTATGGTGCTCCTGAAGCTTTGGAAAGGGCTCTCTTTGATAAACTTGAATGTTTCCCCAGAAATACAAATAAAGACCACCATCTACTACGTGACTATGGGGACCTTCTTTGCCAAGAGCAAAGGTTTCATACAAGGATTACTTTACCTCGATACGGCACATGGGATTAACCCTGTAGTGGATAAACTTCCATTCGGGCTGCAGGAAAAATGGAACAAGGTACAAGCAAGAGCATCTTGTGTCATTCCCTCCTTTCTCCATTTTTACTGCCTTCATTATAAACTAAGCCAAAATGAGAAATGACCCCAGCTTTAGATCTTCTGCTCCACAAACCAAGACCGCTAAAAGTGAAAGTTACCTGTGGAGGCATGACAGAACCAGGATGTCTGTCTCTGTCAACAGAATGGAGGTAGTTAATCATGAGCAAAGGCAAAGTGCCAAAGAGAACAAGTGGCAGTTGCTGCTGATATCAAGCAGATGTTCCATTGTTTCTTAGTGCGAAAGAATCATAGGAATTTCCTCCGCTAACTTTGGCACCAAAGCCACAACATGGAGGAACCTTCAGCAGAGTATCACATGAGAGTGCACGTGTTTGGCAACAGCCCATCACCTGCTGTGGCAATCTATGGGCTCAGGAGAGAATCCATTGATCATAAAGACAGTGATGGAAGGCCAAGACGCCTTGTCGAATGACATTTCTATGTCGATGATGGTCTTATTTCATTTTCATCTTGTGAAGAAGCCATTGCTGCTCTCAAGATGGTCCAAGAAACCATGGCCACATCAAATTTGACATTACACAAGTTTGCATCCAACAGCATAAATGTGATGAAGGCATTCCTCAAGGAGGATCTTGCAAGTGGATTAAAGGACCTTGATCTAGGAACAGACCTCCCACCCGTCCAATGGAGTCTGGGTATAAGCTGGGATGTTGCTACGGATGAGCTCACCTTTCAAATGTCTGCCATAGAGAACCCATATACTTGCAGAGGAGTGTTGTCGACTATAAATAGTCTCTATGACCCCCTTGGGTTTGCAGCTCCAGTTGGAATCTGAGGCAGGGCTCTCTTGAGAGCTTACCACCGAGGCTTGTCAGTAGGATGAGCCACTTCCTGTGAAGAAGCTCAAAGAATGGTGAGAGTAGAAAAACTCTTTCAAAGATCTAGAACATCTGAGAATCCTGCGGATGTACACGTCCATCTCTCTCGGCAGTTTCACAAACAGGGAACTATGTATTTTCTGTAATGCCTTCACTAAAGCCATTGCAGTTGTGGCCTATATCAAGATCACGAATGCAGAAGGAAAGAGTGAACTTGGATTTGTCTTTGGCAAGGCCAAGCTTGCACCACTACCAGATGTAACAGTTTCCAGGCTCGACCTTTGCTCAGCTGTTCTGCTCGTGGAAATTGTTGATGTGCTTCTTGACGAGATGGATGTTCAGTTCCATTCTGAGAAGTTCTTTTGTGATAGTAGAGTTGTCCTTGGATACATTCGCAGTGAGTCAAGAAGATTTTACGTTTATGTAAGCAACCGTGTGCAGACAATCAGGAAGTAATCCCTACCAGAGCAATGGAACCACATACCCACAAACATGAACCCAGCTGACCAGGCTTCAAGGTCAATCGCTGCAAACACCTTTACGTTAAGCATGTGGTTTAAGGGCCCAGACCTCCTGTTTTAGCCAGACAAGTATGGAGCGGATGTGGAATCATCCTTCAGCTTGGTCAATCCTGACTAGGATCCTGAAGTTTACCCTCTAGTGACGTCTTGTGCCACTCAACTTGTAGAGCCTCCCTTGGATCCAAAAAGTTTTGAATTGATCTCATCCTGGAGATCTCTTCTAAGAACCTCATCATTGCTGATCCACATAGATAAAATCTTCAAGCAAGAAAACAAGAGAAGTTGTCAAGGCTGGCACACATGCAAGGGTCTATGCCCAGAGGATCTGGTGAAGGCTAAGAACGTTATCATACACAGTCTTCAATTCAAGGCCTTTCCTGTAGTCTTTGCATGTATCCAAGCAGGGAACGAGATCCCAGCTCAATAAGTTGTCTCCTTACCTGGATGATGCAGGTTGCCTCAGAGTTGGAGGCCGGTTGTCCCTAGCCGATCTTGAGACTGATGAAAGAAACCCACTCATTGTCCCTCATCGTCATCATGTAACAATCCTTCTGGTATGTCATTATTACTTGCAAGTCCATCATCAAGGGCACCATTTCACTGAGGGTGCAGTAAGGTCAGCTGGGCTATGGGTCATCGGTGCAAAACAATGTATCAGTGCAGTCATTCATGGTTGTGTGACTTGCCACAAGCTACATTCAAGAACAGAGATGCAAAAGATGGCTGACTTACTAATGGACCATCTGAGCAAAGACCCTCCATTCTCTTATGTTGGAGTGGATGTATTTCGGCCTTGGACAGTCACTTCTCGCCGAACTCAAGGAGGCTGTGCCAACAGTAAATGGTGGGCAGTAATTTTCAGTTGTATGAGCACCAGAGCCATACACAGCCATACACCCCGTAAAAACAGTTGAGGTCTGACTGTGGGACCAATTTCTGGGAACGCATGACAAGACAAGACATATACTTGACTCGATGCTTACAGGTATCACACCCAAGCAGTTGACCCATGAGATGCTAACCATGTTTTTAGCAGAGGCTATGGCCATTGTCAATTCACGACCGTTGGTCCCAGTTTCTACTGATCCAAGCTATCTGGATCATCCTGACACCACCTACCCTTCTCACTCAAAATGTTGGCGTTCCATCCACTCCCCCTGCTGATTTCAATGAAAGTGACCTGTGGAGACAGGAATAACATTTTTCCAACACATTCTGGCACCAATACCTCTCTACTTTGCAAGGTTGAAGGAAATGACACTCAGAAATGCCTAATCTTCAAGAACGGAACCTTGTACTGATAAAGGACAGACAGGTCAAGCGGAGTCACTGGCCAATGGGTGTAGTGGTCAAAACCTTTCCTGGTCATGATGTGAGAGTGAGGAAAGTCAAAGTCAGGGTCAGTTCAGGAGGAACGTGGAAAACTTTCTTGAGGCCCATAACTGAAATTGTATTCCTCCTTCTGGAAACTAAGAACAAGCACTAAGGAAAGACAATATGTTGTGACATCTTATTGATGTCAGGCGGGGAGTGTTCTGGCAGATGTTACCTCCCGCCAACCGGAATTGGTGTTCATTGTGGGTGTGTTGTAATAGCCAATAGGAAAGATGCACTTAAGCCAGTAAGCAAGAAATAGATTTTAGGGAGTCAGCCATGCTCAATAGAATGACAAGTGTTTGAAGTTTGCCCTAATCTGCGTCCATCCATCTTTGTTGCTTTATGGAAAGCATGGTCTTTGAGTATATTGTTTAGCATATCATCATGTAATATTGCTATTTTTTGGTTTGGAAATGCTTAGGATGTTCCCAGTTGGTGATATTTGTTTAAACGATGTGGTTGTGTAGCAATACTGTGTGATTTTAGGATTTGTATCGTTGCACCTTGGTTGCCTTTTGTAACTAATGTACAGCTATGATTTGTTTTTAAATTCCTCCACTATGTTAAAGTGTAGATTACACAGGACTAATTCAAGTATTCTACTGTAGTTTATTTGCTATGTGCAGCTTGTGTTTTCATTATGTTCAAAATGCATTTAAATGTGCAGTATTCATACTGGAAGGATCTGAAAACTGTGTTTTATAATTTGTTACAGTTTCACTCTGTTGCCACTTGAAGGGAAATGTCTCAATAAAGATGACAAAACACCCGTCATTTGTCGAGGAGTTTATCCGTCTGCTTAGCTGCAATCAGGTTGAACAGTGAGAGCAGAACACTGCTAATCTTATTAAGACGCTCAAAGTGAAGATTGATTTTTGCTTTAGATATAAATCTTGCTTTTCTGCTAATGCTAAGAAAAAACTTGTGGAAGTTGTGTTTTTGTCTGTAATTGATTATGGTGAAACACTGTATACAGGCTACCTCTTAAATTCTAATGAGTTAAATCTGCCAAAATACTTCTTAGACTTCTGTGAATGTTAAGTTGTCACTTGGCAATAATATTCATTTATTTATTTTCATACTGAGAGTAGCGAAGGCACAAAGCTTGAACGGCAACAGATAAACACACAAGAACAAACCTTAATGATTGAGATGCTAAGCTTGATTTTAACTCAAAAAATATTCAGTGTAGCTCGTGATCAGGTAGTAGACCTACTTGTTCTGCTTTTAAAAATTTACTTAAATGACTTACTGTTATGTTTATACACTGGCAGTTGACACTGTTTATCTAGTGCTCTAACGAAATTAAAGGAATAGCACAAAAAAATCAGATCTCAATGAGAAAAATCATGCTAGATGTCTGATGATATGGACTGCATGTGTTAGGAATGAAAACATGCCACATCATTTGATGGGAATGAAAATGAGAAAAATGTAGTGTACCAAGAGGAACCTAGGACCCACTGCAGCAGTGTAGGGTCTAGCAGTGGATTTCAAGGATTTCATCCTGATATCTACTGGCAGTCAGGGTGCTGTTGCCTAGGCTGTAGGGGTCTGTGTGTCCCTCCATCACTGACCCACCACCAAACTGGTCATGCTGAACAATCCACAGCTTCTCCAGACCCTTTCACATCTGTCACATGTGCTCTGTCATCGGTGGAAAGCACAGAGCACCAGTGGTGGACCTGCCAATTCTGGTGTTTTGTGGCAAATGCCAATCGGGCTGCATGATGCTGGGAAGTAAGCACAGGCCCCACCAGAGGATGTTGAGCCCTCAGGCCATCCTCATGAAGTCTGTTCCTGATTGTTTGGCCAGACTTTCACACCAGTGGCCTGCTGGAGGTCATTTTGTAGCTCTGGCAGTGCTCATCCTGTTCTTCCTTGCACAAATAAGCAGATACTGGTCCTGCTGATTGGTTAAGGACCTTATATGACCCTGTCCAGCTCTCCGAGAGAAACTGCCTGTCTCCTGGAGTCTTCTCCTTTCTATTGAGACTGTGCTGGGAGACATAGCACACCTCCTGGCAATGACTTTATATTGACAACCCTCTCATTGGTGCCCCTCTAATGCACCTGTTGTTAATTAATACTAAAGCAGCTGAAACTGATTAACAACCCCCTCTGGTCTTTATCTGACCTCATTAACATATATGGTTATGCCTTTATTAATTCTAAGGAATAGTTTTATAAATATATATAGACTATACGACACACACACGTGTGTGTGTGTGTGTCAGTTTCTGACTTGTCTGGGGCGTATGTAAATATCGCACCACCCTGCGAGCTTGAATCGTGGGTGACGCGCGAAAAAGACGACCTTGAACTAAAAACGTTGCTTTTCAGACGTTGCGCCCCATGAAACAGCCTGTATTTGCTTAATAACGAGTTGTATAAAATGAATCGATAAAACATCGAAACACATAACGGGTCAGAGAAAATCCGCGTTTATAAACAGAGGCACATTGCTTGTTATCCTTAAGCCAGCCCCTTTTCTCGCTGGATTAGTAGTAGTGGAGTGTACCAAGTAGCAAATGGGGGGCGATGGACGGGGTTACAAAGCACAAAAAGGCTTATTTAAACTAAATAGCAATAGGGTAAATATGTATGTTGTGTAGCGTCACATAGATTTGTGATATAGGCTATAAGTACGTAAAGGAACAAGTTAATAAAGTGCTGGCGACATGCTGTCATGGAGGCGGAGAAGCCCATCTCCCCTCCCCACCACCTCCGCCACCCTTGTCTTCTCTAGGAGCACCGCTCATTTATTCCGACAAGTGAGGCGCAGGAGTCTGAAGCAGCACACTTACACGCCGGTCCAAGAGAGAAGCGAGTGATAATGTCTTCCCCGTGCATGTGCTCTCACAATTTCATCCCTTGAGACGCATCGTTTCAGATCATTGTTATTCCGCCAAGGTGAGTACCATCTCATTTTCAGCAGGGATAATTAGGCTTATGATAAAGGCATGGCGTGATGCGTATAGACGTGAGTGTGTGGGGTGCATTGAGGTACCAGTGCGCAGGCTGTGGATGGCCACTGAATGATGAAACATCGCACACAGATGACACGAAGGCTCTGAGCGGCAAGGAGGAAATGAATTTATGCGCATTCTCCAGGGAACAAATTGTGCACTAGTGAGGCTGGTTGGGTTAATAAAAAGAAATAAATAAATACATTGCTCCATCCGCTTTGTTGTGTCATTTTAAACCAAAAGGCCGAGCCATGTGCAGACAAGAAAGAAACAAATGAATGAATGAGTCATTCTCATCTCAGACGCATCTTAGTCCTTTAATAACCGTAATAACCGCATTCCTATTGCAACTTCCACAGTAGCTGCGACGAACGTTACGCAGCATCATTGCTGCTTTTTGGAAGCTGTGTTGCGTTCACTGTATTATGAAACGATGGCCTTTGCCTCATTCAAACCAGGCTAATCTGGAAGCGGTAAAGGAAATCTATTAATCTCTTAATCCCTGTGTGCGGTGAAAGGCGGGAGACATGCCGGGCTTCGTGGTCGCAACGCCCCTTAAATGAAAATGCTCGAGGATGAGTTTGTGCATTATGCGAAATAAGACGCCCCGAAAGGATGCTGAATTTAGAAGTCAAGGATGCTGCGCACCCTGATCAGTGTTTGGGTGGCTGCCGTGCCCACACCCTTAGTTCTTTTCCAGTGCTACTGAATAGTATTAAATGTTATAGAACAGAAAAGTATAATTTCAGAAATGCCCCCCCCCCACCAAAAAAAAAAAAAAAAAGAAAGAAAGAAAAACTGCGGGGGGGAAATAGGGAATGTTTGTGTTTGTATGCAAATTGCTTTCACCCTTCAATTATTCAGGGGGCTTGAAACGGGATAGTCTCCATAGTGTGTCACTGTCCTCAGTCAGGCGAATGCTCCCCCGGGCGTTTTGTTCAGAACAAGGAGTAAGAATAAAATCCCATTCACTGATTGTGTTGCCCTTGCCAGTCATGTGATATCCATGTGAGAAGGAACTGGGCATCCCTCTGACAGAGGGCAAATTCTCAGTGTGGAGTAATGTGGGATAAAATGTGGGTTAAAATAAAAGCATAACTGAAATCAAACCAAAACACTGTTTTGTTGCTCTGTAAAATCATAGATTTAGAGTTTAGTTTTATATATAAAATCAGGTTTCTGAAAAGTGCCTTTGCCAAAGCTTTTCCAGTATTTAATAAAGGTTTGTAAGTACCTGAAACTATAAGTTTATTTTACGCACTGCACTATTTGCACTATTTACGCACTGCTGTCTTTTTATTCCTGCCCTGCAGATATATGGTGATAATGAAGAAATAAACCTCTACAAACTGTCTACAAGCCCACCGGCCCTCGAACCCGAACACCTTCACATTTGTGCCGTCGCACAAAGTTCTTAAAGAAGTGACTTTTCACACGTCGGCTCTGCCCTACCAGCACGCTAGCCAAAAAGACATTCCACCCTTTCGCCCTTGTTTGCTTTATCAAATGCCCAAAAACAGCAAGGCCGTCAAGAGAGAGCTTGACGACGATGTCACAGAGTCTGTCAGGGACCTGCTTTCTAATGAGGACGCCTGTGATGATTCCTTCAAGAAGAGCTCGCTGATTGTCAACAACCATGAAGGGGAAGGGAAGGATTGTGATGTGGAGGAAGGAGGCTCAGATGGGGAAGAGGAGGAACGACCAGCCTGGAACAGCAAGCTCCAGTACATCCTGGCCCAGGTTGGCTTCTCTGTGGGCCTAGGCAACGTCTGGAGATTCCCCTACCTGTGTCAGAAGAATGGAGGGGGTGAGTTATAACGTCAGCTAGCACCACACATGCGTAGTGATGGGTAGCATCATTTTAATCATTACAAAAATGTGGTATTTATTTTTAATTGCATTTCATAAAAGAAAACATTATGAATGAAACAAAGAATATCCCACATAATCAGCTTTATAGCTTCTTCAGTATTCAGCTGTGTAGATGATTCCGGTTTAAGAAAGAAGGTAAAACCAAAAGAAAGTTCCACAAGAAAACTAAAGTTATTTTGCTTATTTAAAAATATGTTTAGGTAACATTAATCAGCATAAGTGTTGGTTACCTCGTTTAGTGGCATTCAGTTAGATTAATCAGGTTCTATAGCTGCAAGCCTTTCACATGTCTTCACACTGTCATAATATGACAGTATGTCTCAGTGGAAAATTGCTTCAGAAAAGTCAAATAAAATAGGAGGTGCATTCATTCATGGGTGAAAATCAAATCTCCAGGGTGTGAGACAAGTCTGGCACCTACACATGTTGCACATATTGCATATTAGAGGGAACAAAATACTTAAAGAAGCCACATATTTCATTTGCTTCTGTGGCCTTGTGGATTACAACTGTGCATTTTTTTACTATAATTAATCAATACCTTTACTGAGAAACCAGAAGTATAGTATTGTGCCTGGCTGTGGCTCCAGAGGTAGAGCAGGTCACCTAATCGGACGGTTGGCGGTTCGATTCCTGGCTGCTCTAGGCTGCATGCCAAAATATGCTTGAGTAAGATATTGAACCCCAAGATACTAAGCACTGAGCTACAGATGGAAGTGCTTGCATGAATGGGTGAATGCAAACATGCTCAGTTACAGTAGAAAAGCACTATATAAGAACTAGTCCATTTATAGCCTTCCTCTTTCAGCTGTTTTTTTCTTTGCAGACATTCTGAATGGGCATTAAACGACATTTGTGTTATCATGAAATGATCGCGCAGCTTTCGTAGTGACAGTGCATCCACTCGTGTTTACAGTGTGGGTGCAGGGTGCCACATCAACATCTCTTCAACATTAATGAGTTGAGAAAGTCGATACTGCAGAGCCCCTAAAATAGACCCATTGTTTATCCCTTAGTGGAATCAACGCTGACAGCGTGTTAAGAAACGTCAGTGATCGGCCCCTCCAGACAGCTGAAATTAGCATAACACTGAGATCCGTCCACGTGAGTAGTGCTAAAATGTCTGGAATCAGCACGTGGCAGACAGACAGCTGTCTGTGGCAGAGGAATCTGCCGTGTCACAGTTGAGGATGAGGAGCACTCGTCCATCAAAGCTAGACTACCCTGCGACCTTCACCACTGATAGAAGGGTCATGTGACTGTGTTGTTGCGTCTGTGACTTCTGACAACATACAAGAGCACAAACCAAGCACATAATGTTTAACACTGCTTTCAACATACGGGAAATGATTCTATGAGAAGCTCAGATGCTCCCGATTGTAGTTTATAATAACCACATTCAAACCTCCTTCAATCAACATCACATTTACTGTAATGTGGTCTGGTGTGTGTGTGTGTGTGTGTGTGTGTGTGTGTG
>VOQJ01014623.1:8919-20112 GCA_015052665.1 Apistogramma diplotaenia
ACAGGGAGCTAAAAGCATTTTAAAAAGCTGATGTTTTCAGTGAGTAAAACAGTGTCTTTCCGAGCATTCCTTCTTTTTTAAAACTTTACTCACGTCGTGCAGAGGTGTCCGTTTTCTACTCGCTGTTCTACTTTGGCGAGCTGACGGGCATGCAGAGAGGAATGTGGGAAAGCAGCGTGCATCCATGGCAACCCCAGACAGGACATGAGGATGTTGATGAACCCAGTCAGCATTAAATCCCAGTGGAATGCAGTGCCTTTTAGCAACCTGGTACAGATGTTCACACACATATAAGCTTAAAGTGGTTTGTCAGTGAAGGCACAGCAGTACTTCCGTTCATGCATCAATAAAAAATACTGTAAAGGTAACATTTAAATCACAGGTTCTGTACTGTTGTGTGTGTGTGTGTCATTCTTGTCATAACTTAGAATTCAAGCATAAAGTGAGTTCATACTTGTGTTCTGCTACATGTGTCAGTGAAAGATGAGCAAAGCCAGCAGAAAACCCAGTCCAGCTGCACTCGGTGTATTGAAATTTTCTAATTCAAAGACTGGCCCATCATTGACACTGAACACATGAAGTAACAGGAGTAAAATATTCACAGAAAACAAAATAAATAAATAAAATGTTTGAATAGTAACCTTTCTGCTAGTAAGCATTGTATTAAAACCAAAACTTAAATTCTGTCTCTCACACATACACAGAATCCCCAGGCTGGGTTTAAAACAAATGTTTTTCCCTTTCAACAGATGATTTATGAACAGTGAAAAATGTTATGTGCCAGGGTTGTGACTTTAAGTCTCAAGAGTACTCTTCTATCAATTCACTCAAAGATCCATACTCACGCTGTATGTCAATGAAGCAGTGGGAGCCGGTGAATGAGAGCATCGGCGCAGAGATAGGCAGAGCGCAGTCAGACACCACCTCTCTGATTTTGCCATTCAGATACGGGCTGTCGGGAAAATGAGCGATAAATATTTCAGCATTTTGCAACTCTGGTGCAATAAATTCTACAAGTAGTTTTACAGCACTGTTTACCGTGGTTACTCTGTGAGTTTGGAAAATAATTCATGTCAAGTGCTCAAAGCTGCCACTGAGGGAAAAGAACAATGAAATCCCACGAGTCACACACAGACATGCATAACAGCAAAGCCACATATATCTAACTCATGTAATGTGATTTTATTACTGCAAAGTGAAATTCATTGCACATGATTTGCAATCATGCACTCCAGTCCTGGGATAAGCCTTTTGTCCTTGTCCAGCACATTTTATGAACCTATTTGCAGCTACCATGAGCAGAAGTGGAAAGTAACCATCCATCCAAAAGTCGTCTCATTTGCTACTATTTATTTGGGTCAAGGTCATGTGAGGGCTGCAGTCTGAGCTCCTCCTCAAGGTCTTCTAGATCAGGCACCCTGGCCTGCAGTTCAGTGGAAAAGTATTTGTCCCCTTCCTGAAATCTTAGGTCTTTGCATATTTGTCACACTATCAGATG
This sequence comes from Apistogramma diplotaenia, assembly GCA_015052665.1. NCBI lineage: Eukaryota > Metazoa > Chordata > Actinopteri > Cichliformes > Cichlidae > Apistogramma > Apistogramma diplotaenia. The sequence continues at coordinate 10,418 of VOQJ01014623.1, forward strand.
GCTAATTATATTTATTCTACTTGTGAATAAATATAAATTTCTTAAGATTGACTGTAACCTTTGTCACTTTAAGCTCAAACTTAAAAGCTCAAACAGCAGAGAGCAGTAGAGCCACCTCTAAGTATTTTATACACCTACTTGGATAGTTTAATTTTCTCAGTAATAAATTATTCTCCTTCACAAAGTCCTCAAAGTTTTCTAAATATCAATATCTCATGTCCAGCTGTAATGGAGCAAAGCCCTGTGTCATCTTTCACTGCATCTCAGTACTGAAGATGTATTTTCTAACACAGTTAAAATTTGTTCTGCAGATTTTTCAAATGATGAATTTAGATTGGACAACAGTTAAAATATGGCTTTCATTCTTTGCTTTAAGCAATAATATTCAGTGTACCGTAACACATCCTTCTACTTCTAATGCTGTTAACAATGTGACGATGTTTTTTTCCACTTTAATTCTTTGACAGCGTCTCTGGCAGCATCATACATCTTCTGTATCTGGTTGTTTCATCTTTCTGTTATAGCAATGTGACTAAAATATTTAAGACTTGACGTTTTTATGGCTGCACTACTACAGATGCTTCAGGCAACATTTTATACATACATTATTTCCCCTGATGCATTTGGTACGTTTGGAAACTGTTTTCTCTCGTATGTAAAATACACCGAAGGACATTTCACTGACAATACTCTAGAATTTTATTGTGAAACTTCAACTTTTAATGTGGCGTTTCTACCTGGTGATGCTTTATCTTCCTTTTTTAAAACATGACAGATGCATTCCCAGGAGAAACAGACTTCTGCCTCTGCTCACTGCAGATATTATGATATAATAAAATAATCTATTAAATGGTTCAGAGCTCCATGATGTGAAACATTAAACGCACAAACATTACCTCCTCTTGATGAGGTAGATGGTGTAACCCAGCCACAAAGTCATGAGCATGAGACAGAGGATGGGTTGTTCTTTTGTGCACACCACCAAAGTCTCTGACTCGGGTCCTTCTGCATGTCCTGACATCATCCCACTCTCATTCTGATGCTCGAGCTTGGTTTCTGTCTGTTTTGTTTTGTCCACAATCTCATTAATTTGCTGAAGCACTAGCGTGCAGTTTGTGGTCACCAGTGTGGGCCCACTAGTGCTGAAGAACTAGAAAGTGGAGGGAAAGATGGAATAAGAAGCAGAAAGGAATGTCACTGAGGACAAACTAGAAGACAACATATAGCTGTGTGTGGTCATAGGGGATTTTAAAGCTCGCCATTATAAATCAGAAAGGATCAGAGAAGCATGTAACCGTTTTGCCAACAAAACACAATCAGACTGCTTACATTCGACCACACCGAAGAAAGTCAGCAGTCATATAAACTGCGTTATTCGTTATTCCCCTCATGCTACCGAACTTAAGAACATTGTACATAAGCATTAGCACATCATCAGTTCCGAATCCTCCCTGAAATGTCTGCAAACGCTACACAGATTTGTTTACAAAAGACCTCTCAATCTGAGGAATTACCTGGTTAGATCATATATTCCCAGGCCTAAACTTGAAAGCGCCCCGTTTGATAGGCCACCGGGTAACTACCGATGTGGCCACTGTGCCCAATGCAATTTCACTCAGCAAACAGTCACCTTCCGACATCCACGGTCAGGTAAGCATTGCACCATCAAAGATCACATGTGTATATGTTAAAATGTCCATGTGGTCTTGCATATGTGGGGAAGACTACAAGTCCGTATTTGTAAGCACCGGTAGCAGTACACTACAACAGCGGCCTCACACAATGTTTCCACCCTGCAGTTTGTCGGCATTGAGAGGCTGAATCTGTCACCACTGATGCTCTAGTTCTCTGTCTTTCTGTTATTCTCTTTCATTTTTCCATTATTTTGCATCTCTTTAAAATGACAAGGATGTGACAAGTGTTTTTTAATTTGTTCTTTTGTAAACTCTGTGAGATGGTTGTTCTGTATACACATATCTGTATGTCCCTCTTTATTCTAGGTTTTTGTTGGACATTGAAGGACATCATGAGGTGTATGTATTTATACAGGTGTGTGGCATCGCATAATTGAAGTCTGAAGAAAGGCGTCGCTGCCAGAATGCTACTATTTTCACATCTTGTCGGATAAATTAAAGACTTTGCTCAGGAGCTGTTCTGGTGTGCAGATCCTCTTTGTTTTTTCACAAAATATTACTTTGGACCCAGTACCCTAAAAAAAATTTTGGATGTGTGTTCTGCTCATTTTTGAACATAGGGGAAGGTATCCCATTGTCTCAGCAACTTATTTAAAGCTGATGCAAAGAATACATACAGTACGTTTGCATACTTTTCTCAGTGTATTTCCACTCATTCAAGCATCCGGGGCATTGCTCAATTTGGACAGTATTGGCAGAAAACTACTACAGAGATAAAGCAAATATGTTGACTTGTGACAGACCCTTGTGGAAAAACTATTGTGAAGACTGCTTTTTGTTAGTATTGCATCTCTTCTCATGGAAGACTGGCCTGTTCATTTTATTTCCTTGCTTTTCCTATAAAGACTTCATAGTGGTTATGTATATTTGTTTGGCTACATTATCACTATTCACAGCGTGTTTAATACAGTCTGACCTTGGCTAGACTCACTTTTGATCATCCCCAATGAATGCAGTGGAGATGAACAGCGCAATCACTTTTTCTGTTGAGCTGAGAGATTAAAGAAACAAAAGAGGCATCAAGTGATCGTTTATGTTGCATCATAATTGTGTTTTCCACACCTCAGACAAAACAGTAAGTTCAGTGTAAAACTGTGGCTAAAATGGCGCAACAGAAAATGACACAAAATTACTGATTAGGGCCGAAAACCGAACGTAATAACAGGCGTGCGTTTATCACTGTGCTTCGGTATTTAGTTAGATATGAGTACTGGCCTTCTGTCTGTGATATTTAATAGTAATAAATATTGTATGCGAGTGTGTATTCACCGTTTGAAGAGTTTCATCAGCAGGCTGACATTGAATAAGCCTCCAAGGCTGAGGAACAAGCTGTTCCATAAACCGATGCAGGCGTGGAAAGCATCAAAGTCGAGGTCGGAGTCATCACAGATGACTATAAATTATACATGTATCACACAAACTCGCAAACATTTATTATTTTCAGGACAGCTCTGCTATTTAAGTGCTCAACATATTACTTAATGAGATGTTACGAGTAATAGCTGCATTTTTAAGGGTCAATTCTCTGATCTGCCTACTTTTAGTATCAATTATATGCTGGGCAGGTAGTATATGAAGTAAATTATCAACTTTGTTATATAATAGCTGCCTGTGGTGGCTGCAGATGGTGTTTAAAAAACGAAATCATAAAGTAAAAAAACCAAAAAAATCCAGTTCAAAGGAGGTTCCAAAGCTCTGTAGCGGTCAGTCATAAATCTCTGTGGGTGGATCCGTGCAATCAACAGCTTTGTGAGGACCAGCATTTAAACCAAGAGAAGTGATAAAGAGTAACATCAAGTTCTTTCAGACTGCCTTCATTTGTTTGTTGCAGCAGCCCAATAAGAACTTTATTTAATATGACTGCCTAATGTTAGCCATCAGGCTTGAATCACACCTCATTTGCTGCAGCTAATCTCATCTCATAAACTTCAAAGTAAAAGAACGATTTATGTTACTTCTTCAAAACTCTGACTTTCATCGCCTGACTTCCAAATAGGAGAAAGTAATACATACCACTTATGAAAACTGCCAGTGGTGAACCAGCAAACAAAGCTGGAGATCACTGCTCCAATGGTCTGACCAACAATGGTCTCCTGAACATCTGTCAATAAACATTTATTTCACAAAAGTTCTCCAAAATGTGTTTTTTTGCTCTTGACCTTTTTTCACAAAATTCCCAGTTGATAAAATCATATAATATTGGGTACTATGTGTCAAATTACCCAAAATACCTATTTCTCCTCTTATGCTTTCATTGTTCAGTGAGCCAAGGAAACAGCAGGCAGTAGAATGGCAATGCAGAGGAAAATAGCAGTGGTGATGTACTTCAAGACAGACGTCCTCTCCAGTTATACCTTTATAGATTATACAAAGTGTTACTAAAGCAGAAACAGTCACAAATCCACTGAGCAGACATTGTTATTACCATGTGTGAAGCCTGAGAGGCAGTCTGGGACGGAGGTCATCATAAACACGCTTACCAAATCTGTGCACTGTGAAGAAAGTAGAGCAGAAACCAGCTCACTGAGGTTTCACATCACTCTGACACTTGTGTCACAATAGGACTAGTTGAAAATGAAAGACTTGCCTGTTTTCTGTGTGCACTAAATTTTTCATAGAAATGCTAAAGGGACAATCAAAATGAGCAAAGGGGCTGGAGAATCCCAGCAGAACAGCAGGGTGACTATTAGAACTCTATTGTAACAAGGGTCTGATACATACAGACAAGGCATCACAGCTTGGTCCTCACTGTACAAGACTGGATCCGTTTATTATAATGCATGAGACATGCAGAATGATACTATGTTTTTGATCCACAAACATAAAGCAACACCATATTGGTGCCCTCGGGTCATTATTTTTAAACATCATAAAAAACTGTGGCAGCACAAATGTCATAAATACAGTTTTATGCTGGACTGAGCTGGCAGGTGTAGCTTTTGTTCATGCATTTTGCTTCAGGTACCAGTGAGAAGATGAACAAAGACACGTGAAGGCTATCTTGATTAATATAACCATTGGTTTGAAGGTGAACTTTTTAAAAGTGTTTGCTGTAGCATTATCATAACAGTTATCTTTCTGCTGACAATGAAGAAGTAAATGGGGCGAAAACACAAAAACAATTATCTAGCAGGAATGTGCACTTATATGTGCAGTATTTGCTTGGCCAGCAAAGTGTTTGACATTTATGCAAAATGATCAGGATCAGCATCATGAATATTCTATCAATGTGGAGACATCTGAACAGGAATTTAGGTGATATATGGCATGAATTCAAAGACACTTGCATGCATAAGTGTCAAATTGCAGAACAGGTTTGAAGGCTGGCTTGGCAGCTGCAAACCTAAACTGCTTTGAATTCAGTCAGAACATCAGGTGTAACCACAACCTGTTGCAAACTTTAGTCTTTTACAACCCAATACGTGCTTTTTCTTCCCAATACGCAGTATTTCCCCCACCCACTGCTGACACACACATTTCCCCTTAATCCAGATACTGGACTTCATGCTGCACTTTATCATTACATGGCTCTGCACACATTCTGCTGCCATTTCCATGGAAGACTTGCCAGCGTTTTCAGCCTGTATCGCAGCTGCTCTCCATTCTTCAAGTGGGGAAACAGGGTATTCTGGGTCAACTACTTTAAATAATGCTCTACATCTTTATATGCCTTGCTAGAGTGGGAAAACTCGAGGGTGGTCTCCACATCTGGAGAGAATCTAACAGGCAGTAGAGAACAAGTTAGGCATTTGTTTCTGTATTGCGAGATATTGGGTTTTCCAGCTTTTGCATCCATGAATGACCCTTTTACAATATGATGTATCCAGTTTAGTCATTACTCATTCACTGACTTCTGCATTGATTACAGGACAGAACCAAACTGCTCTGTTTTGCATCTTCTCACTGACTGCAGAGAGCTGTTATCGCTGGTTGACAAGCTTCTCTTTGAATGCTCTTTGGTGACCTGTACAGGGTGCACCCTGCCTCTCGCCCTCTGACAGCTGGGATAGGCTCCAGCCCACCCACGACCCCGAACGGGAATGGATGGATTGATTGCACTGTTTATTAGCTTTAATGAGCTCAAGTATCTTTTTTGGTCTCTAAGATGTCAATAAAAGTGAAAAAGTATCATAAAATGGGAAATTTTATCTGAGAAATTTATTATACAGAATGAAAGTGAATAGTCACCAAAAGAAGATGACTGACCTCCAGGCTTGAAAAATTAATTATTTACATTTATTAAAAATTAACCAAGGCATTGCCAACCCATCCAAGGAACATAATCTCTGCAGGGCCTTCTCCTGATGGGACATGTCCAAACCACGCCAACTGGCTCCATTCAGTGAGGAGGAATAGCAGCTCTACTCTGAGCCCTTCCCAAATGACCAGATTGCTCATCCTATCTCTAACAGAGAGCTCAGTCACCCTTTGGAAGAAGCTTATTACCTCTGCATGTGTCTGCGAACTCATTCTTTCAATCACTACCTACTGTATGTCTGTGCAATATCCAATATATAACTACAAAATTTCTTGTTGATTTCAGTGCCATCACACATACAAATATGGCTACTTCTGGTTAAAAATATATATATAAAAAACTTGTCAGGGCTCAAAATTACTTAAGGCTTATATCAGTCAATATGTGATGTCATAGTCCACAAATTAAAAACATTAGAAGATGAGTGGAGAACTTAGCCTTACTGTTCTAGGTGGAGCGAGGGTAAGTGTGATGTAGGGAGCCTCACAGCACCAGTTTTGTGGTGTCTCTAGGTGGGTGATGAAGACATGACGTTTCTGCAGGTTTCTCACATTCGCGCTGAATTAGAAGAAACGTATTATTTTAAATACGTTAGCCAATAACCCTAAAACAGCTTTATCACCAGATATGAACTGACAGAACACAAAGCCAGGACTGCTGGTAATGAATGCCAGTAGAAGTGGAGGTCACGCCCTGAATGGTTTCTGACAGAAGGTGACCTGTGGAAGCGTAAATCAGTGAACAGCAACAATCAGATTAAATGCTAATTTTCCAGTTGCCTTTAATGCAAACAATTCATCATCATCGTCAAGTGATTTCGACTCTTTTGCTAATATGCTCATTCACCATTAATCTCTTTCCTTCCCGAGTGTGTGAACAGCGAGTTCACGATCTCATCCACGTTCTCCACAACATGAGTTAACATTCGCCTTAGGACCTCATCCAGAGTGGCAGCTTTTTCATCCAAAATGATGCCTGCCTCGGTGAAAGAAACCATCTAGGTCTCTGTGGGCACGCACTTCCTCGAAGTTCATGGGCGTAATAAACTGCTGGGAAGCGAAAGCAATAGCAATTTAAATGATGGATGCAAATGGGAAAAATGGGTGTGTCTTTTTGTGGTTATGCATGCTGCATAAGTATATGCAAACTGATGTGCATTTCCACTGCATTCACAATTGTGTTTATTACTTTCTATAGTTATATATTGTACTGTAATCTTTTCCATCCTAAAAAAATAATGAAATTCCTGTATCTTGACCAAAGGGGATAAAAGACCACACAACTGCTACGTGTTGGCAGAAGGAGGGCAAATCAAAACACAGACTTGAAGGACTGATGTGGCTCATAAATTTAGTCCTTGTTAGTGGTGGGTGAATCCTGCTCACAGTCCTGCTCCCCCATCCCTCCACTCTGTGCATAAAACATAAACGAGCACAGCAGACTAGCAACAAAAGTCCCAGAGTACATACATTACATGCAACTGAGAAATAGTATCTTTGGCTAAACAAGGTTTCACCTTACAGTTGTATGACATATAAGGGTCATTATGCAGCCTTGTATTCTGCTTTATTATGATAAGTCACACCAAGATAAAAACCTGTTCATTGTGTCAAGGTTAAGATACAATGCTAGCCACATTAACAACCCCTCCAGTAAGACACTATTTATTTTGTCCTCCCAGCACTCTGCCATCTGCTGACAAGCACACGGCGAGAGAGAGACTTCCAGTGGGAAAAAAAAATCCCCCTTAAAGCAGACATGCGACAACAGCAGCAGCCTCTCGTAAATTCCTACATTGTATAGAAGATAAATATGGTTTCTCAATTGCTAGTTTTATGGGATAAGAAAAAAAAAACAGCCTCAGATTTAGATAATTAACCCTACACAGGCAAAGCTTTGAGCTATGATTATTTACTCTTCCCATCATTGACTCAGAGATCACCTGCCTTGTTATTTATCCATTAACACACGGCAAAGGGACTGGCCGTTCCCACCAGCATGTGAAATGTGTCACCGGTGAGCAGAAACAACTGACATCAGCATAAATAATAGTGATACAATAAGTTTAGATGAACATTATCTCGCCTTTGTTATAAGGCAGATAACTTTTTTTAACTTCATAAAAAGCTACTTTGTTTTATATATTTCTACAAGTGCACACCCATCTCTCAGAACAGGCAGCCATTCTCAGGCCTCTCTGTGGGTGGAGCCTCTGTGGGTCATTTAAATACAGCAGAGGAACAAAAAAAACAAAGCATCCTGGGAATCTTAAAAGAGATCTGTCAACTCTGCCACAGAAAAGAAATCTAGTGTCGGCTGCGTCTGATGTTTGTATTGGTGATCATGTATCTGTGAGACACCGCTGCAGCTGTACAGATGAGCTTTGATTGCCCGAGGCAGTGCTGGGCTCCAGGGGCTCACGAGCAAGGCTGGATCTCAAAGCAGATTAGAAAGAACAATCCCAGACCTCTCACACTTCACAGGAGCCCACACAGACTGCACAGGTGTTCGTGCCAAGGCAGCGTGTGGATGATGACCTTTAGAATTGTCTCAAACATGAATGTTAGGTAAATAAATACTGCGGCTTATCAGTATTGAGATCAACAGTATAGACTGGGTGTCACTGAGGAGTAATGGCTTTACTTTCTTACCTGAAAGTTGAGGTGAGGACATGAATGACATTTGTCTTCAAAGTTGTCAAAATTGTCAGCAAGTGAAATATTCTGCAAACCTGTGAGTTCCTATTGTACGGTTGCATTAGAAGTACTTCTTTATAGGAGGCTCACACAGATATTACAGCCGTTAGGATAGAAGCAGAGTGCTAAAGAATCTTGGTTCATGTCCTTGTAGTGATAACTGGTTTATCTACATTGTCCCAGTATGTTTGAATCTAAAATTGCTTGTTGTCTTACAGTTGTTGAACTCTGACGTGCTAAATCACCAGTCTGTTGTCGCCCATCGTTTGTCATCTATTAGCGGCCTTACTCACTGAACAACATTTAAAATATAATATAACCCATGGACACCCACACTGCTGTCTGCAGACCGTAAGCAGGTGATGCCCTGAGTAAAAGCAAACAGGAGACTCCTTGTTGGGTCTCTGGAAGAAACTGTGTGGAGCTGCAAATCTGCACAAGGTCAGACGGGCCATGGTGTTCATACTGTATGTAAGGACTTATTACAGTATGTCTATCAAATACAAATGCCAGATAGTGTTTTTTTTTTTGCTGCTAAAGTGAAACCTGATGAAGACTGAATTTGAACACTGCTGTAGCATGAACATTGTGAACACCGTGGATCACATTGCAGACATGCTTTGTTATGATGCAAATAACAGGAAGTACGACCTACAGCTCATTCCCCATCGACACCTCCGAGGGTGCCGATATGAATAACATAATGTTTGTTTATCCAGCACAGTGAATGTGCTGCTGACAAGCGTCAGGAACCAACAGTAATAACAGTTACACAAGTTATACCAACCGAAGAACCTGACTCAAAGGTTTTTCTGACTTCCAGAAACGGTTGTTCGCCATGTGGCACTAAAAGAGCAAATTAACATTAACTACACTGAGATGCTGATGGATCAGACAAAACCTGGAAGCCTTTAGGTAATAATTTAAAGTAAAGGATGGGAATGTTATGGGTTAGGTCCATTTTCTATTGACATTAACATTCTCATCAACACCAACCATGGGATGAAGGGGTGAAAACCTTGAGATTTGCCAGACTGGAACATCAGA